>BMAO01034642.1:0-77378 GCA_019973975.1 Trichonephila clavata
TTTTTTTTCTTATTTAAATATAGGTGCAGCAGCTTCATGTGAGTTTTAAAAATTTTCTTTTTCTATCTTATATTTGAAAAATATTTTATAAAGTATTTATCTTGTTATATCTCTTTTCTGTTCAGTAATTATTTGTATTGTTTTGATGCCCATAATATATAACATAACGACACGAATATCTAGAATTATAAATTGTTGCTGGTAGCTTTTATCCTTTGGGACTTATGTTGACTCCATTCCTCATTTTTAAAATCACTATAAAATATTTTCTAAACTTGTTTTATTACCCTGTATATATTAGTTACAAATTTTCAATTCATAATTTTTCTCGTTAGAAAACTCTTCATATTAAAATATAATGCAACACTTCAGGAAATTATTTTTGAAATTCTTTAGATAATTATTGTTCTAAAATTATCTCATTCCATGTCATAATTGTTGTTAATTTGTTACAGCTGCCAGCAGCAGGTGGCGGCGGAGGAGGAGGTAAGGATTTCTCCCATTCATGTTTTGTTTCTACTTAAGCTTATGCTAAAATTGATGAACTAATTAATAAAATTTTTCAATTTTCGCATTAAGTATTTTTTGCGACAAGTCACATAAAGCTTTTTTTTGTTTTGAAAAAGCGAATAATATTCTGCTCGATATACATATATATCAAAGCTGTTCCTATAGATTAATTTAGAAGTATTATTCAAATAATGTTTTATCATGCGAAATAAAAATCCTCAATTTACACATAGAAATGAGTTCGGAAAGAATATTACAGTTTCTCTTACAAGTTTAAGGTATTTTTTAAGCAAGAATACGAATAAACATTAAGAATTAAGGGAAGATTAGCTCTAAGAGAGAAAATATTATCAGATTATTCTTTATGATAGAACAACACAAGGGATTGTCGAAAATTGAGCTTCGTATCACACAAAACAATTTAAATTAAGTTTGCTACATTTTTATCGCCTTGTGAAAAAATATGGCGAAGTTAATAAGGGATTTTCTGATGACTGTTTCAACGCATTACAATTTTGAATATATTTGAATTAACTATGTGAATTAAATGTGATAAATGGACTTACATTTCTTTTATTTTTTAAATAGGTTATGGACATCCTGGTTGGGTGAGTATTTGAAGATATAATTTTAACTTTATATAAAATTGTATCCACATAGTATAGGATTTTACTCCTTTTGAATTCAAAACAATATATTCAACATTAGTAATTACGTAAATTATGTTTATTCGGTTTTCGAACCTTATACATGGAGAAGACGACAAATTGGTTTCTGTCAGTTCGTTCCTTACCAAACGCCTTTGCTTTAATTCTGTTCTTTCTATACTTTTCTATTTTTCACAGCGTGTTTATTTGTTTACAGCGTTATACTGAACTGTCCTGCATAAAAGTATTAAATAAAAAAATAGTATATTGTTTTTTCATCAACAATATATGTTAATATTGTTATTGATAAGTATTTTCTATGTTTTAGAAAATTTGCGAGCGAAAAGTATACAAGTTACACCATGTTTAATTTTGTAAATTATTTCTTAACTGATAATTAAAGTTTAGAAGACCAATTACAGAAAAGCACGGCTCTCTCTCTCTTTTCAATACTACATTTTTTTCGTTTTAATATTGTTTTTTTATACTAATTGATGTTTTCTTATGAAACAGGTTATGGCCCTTATTGGAGAACTAGCGGTAAGTAGAAAATTAATTATTGTATCCTATCATACAAATTTTAACGTAACCATTCCAAAAAGTTTCTAGAAGAGCAGCAAATCCTTTTATTTGAGTTATGAAGATAATTTTCGTAAGAATTAAATATGTTTAAAGATTTCTTTTGGTATAACCATGTTTTGTAAGTATTCAAACGAGAATGCAGTTTCCATTATCATTTTGAAATTTCGCTTTTGTACTCAATATTCATTTCACTCATCAATATTCCGATGACGCGTTGGCTCCGGTCTAGAATAGTAGATTTAATTAATTATTGTGGGAATGAAAATATACAATGTATTGGGATGACGGATTGTTAAGTAGACCGCATTGAAGATCCTATTTGTTGTGTATTTTAAATACCTTTGTATTTCTGAACAATTCTATTGTATTATTTCATCTCAAGATTTCGAATAGAGATATCGAGCAGTATCCTAAAAACTTTTAGAAAATCATACTGATCTGCTAGTATGAAGAGTAACAAGCAGATTAGAACAATTTCTTAAATTTCTAACATAATTTCTTATTAATAGTAAAAAGGATCACGAGTGTGGTTTTTCTTCAATAAATCACAGAGCAAACAGTCGCTTATTTCGTAGCAATTTATTAGCCGAGGAAAAGTAGTAGATTCAATACTTATTATAAGGATGGATATCTTTAAGTCATTCGAAAGTAAGTTGAATTTCGAGTTGAATAAACTGTAGGTTTAGAAGATTAATAACAGAGCAATTCAGATTGTTCTAGTGAATAACGGGTGTTATCCATGGCGTGCTTATCCATGAGTTACACGCTTATTAAATAACTTAAGTAGACAAAACCTACTTTTAAGCCTTTCTTATTTTAGAATTTGCATTTCTATGAAAGGTTCTGTAATATTCATCGTTAGTGTGTTGCGTATTAATTTATTAGTCTCTTTTTTCTACATACCATAACCCATGAAATATTCAAAAATATAAATTTTGTCGAAATGAAAATCTTTTATTTAACATTTTTAAAATAATGTGTGTAATATTTGTATTAATGCATGGAATAATTAATTCTTTTTTATTTCTAAAATAAAATTTAGGCAACATGCACAGACCTCTTATGAAACGTAGCGGTGAGTATTCAAAACTTTTTTATTTTTATTTTTAAATTAGATTGATCATTCTTCGTGAAAACGAGAATTTCAGTACTTTTTTTTTTAATATTATTTCCAATTTTTTTTTGTAAATTGTAATCAAAGAATTATTTGAAAAAATAGAATAATCAGTCTTGGTATTTATACCGTACTCTTTACCTTTTAGGCTGTTAGATGCTCCTTCGATTCGTTGGCAGAACGTACATAACCCTTATAAATATAAATGCAAATACACCTGTTTTAAAATTGGTTTCGTTTTGATAAATTCAAATGTGCGTACATTATACACTCTCTCAGTATTAATTTTTTTTTGTATCATAAAGCACCCTTTTGAAAATTTGCTTAAATATTTTTTATTATTTGCATTGCATACTAAATAATGATAGTCGTTTGGGACTAGAAATTGCTAAGCAATTTCTGTCTGATGATAGAGATAACACTTTATCTTCATACGAAATTACAGAGTAGTTTTTAATGAAACATTTCAAATTGTAATTTTATTATACATTTGCATCATCAAATTGTTTGATAAATTCATTCATGTTACGCTTTATGTATTTTTACTTTTTCAATATGGTTTGATAACATATTATTTTATTTTTCATAAACAGCTGATTACAGATGGGGAGGTGAGTGTTTAATTTCCCTCAATTGTATTTAATTAAAACGTATATTAAGGAAAATTATTCTGTATCACTCCACAGTAGGGAAACAAAACATAGAATTATCAGTCCTAAGATTTAAATTTGTTTGTTAGTCGTAGAATTTTTGTCAAGATCTTAAGAAGTAATTTTTGTTTACAAGACGCATATTATTTCCGTATTAGATTTTTTGTCACATATATCACTTGTACTTTTTTTCTTTACAAAATGACAGTAGTTTGGTAAATTTATCCTCGTAATAATGCTTGAAATATTGAAGAATAACTTACCTGTTCATAATTTGTATGAACTCGATCATTGCTTTGTTAGAATATGTTCAATATGTTCTCATGTGTATATTTTATTTTGACAGCAGATCATATTGGACCCTGATGGAAATATAGTTCTACCTTACATTTAATTTGACGTTTTAATCTTACGTATTGTATATGAAGCTGATAATTTAAAAAGTTACTACGGAAAATCTAATCTTTTATAAGTTGGACCTATTCAAATATAGGAAATTGAAGAAAATAAAAGCAATATGAACATACGAGTTTCTTTTTGTAATAGCAAAAATGGAATATTTATAACAGATGTATCTTTATTTCGTTACATTCGATTTTGCTCCGTTTTGCACAACTTATGTATTCTTACGAAAATCATTTAGATACGTGATATATTGAAATCCACATTGCGGAAAATGCTTAAAATATTAATGTACAGTAAAATTAAAAAAACAAAAAATTTTCATTGTATTTTCTTTTTGATTACATTGATAAATATATGAGTGATATAAAAAACTAATTTTTAAATTTTATACATAGGTTACGGAGGAGGAGGAGGTGAGTAAAATTTCGAATACATATATGTGTCACAAATTTATACAGTTATTTGAGGCATTGTTAAAATTATATTTAATTAGCATCTGAATCAGATTGATAAAATGGTAAACAGAAATGCGTTTAATAAAATATAGACATTTATTTGAATAATTTTTTTCTTGAGCCGAATAAAGTTCTGAGGCATCAAAATTAAATGAAAACAAAATTTGTTAAAAACAGGCGTGAAAGCACCTTTAAACAAATTTTGTCATACAAAAACCATTTTTCTCTATGTACAAAACATGAATATTACCGCATTTGACCTTTGTTTAGAGGTAAAATAAAGCATAACACTGACCAAATGGTACCTAAAGTAATAGGTTTGTTTTTATAATATCATATACTTATAGGAATAAAAAATATTTTTTTTTCTTATTTAAATATAGGTGCAGCAGCTTCATGTGAGTTTTAAAAATTTTCTTTTTCTATCTTATATTTGAAAAGATATTTTATAAAGTAATTTATCTTGTTATATCTCTTTTTCTGTTCAGTAATTATTTGTATTGTTTAGATGCCCATAATATATAACATAACGACACGAATATCTAGAATTATAAATTGTTGCTGGTAGCTTTTATCCTTTGGGGACTTATGTTTGACTCCATTCCTCATTTTAAAATCACTATAAAATATTTTCTAAACTTGTTTTTATTACCCTGTTTATATTATGTTACAAATTTAATTCATTTAATTTTTCTCGTTAGAAAACTCTTCATATTAAAATATAATGCAACACTTCAGGAAATTATTTTTTAAATTCTTTAGATAATTATTGTTCTAAAATTATCTCATCCCATGTCATAATTGTTGTTAATTTGTTACAGCTGCAGCAGCAGGTGGCGGCGGAGGAGGAGGTAAGGATTTCTCCCATTCATGTTTTGTTTCTACTTAAACTTATGCTAAAATTGATGAACTAATTAATAAAATTTTTCATTTTCGCATTAAAGTATTTTTTGCGACAAGTCACATAAAGCTTTTTTTTTGAAAAAGCAAATAATATTCTGCTCCCATATACATATATATCAAAGCTGTTGTTATAGTTTAATTTAGAAGTATTATTTAAAATATGTTTTATCATGCTAAAATAAAAATCCTCAATTTACACAACGAAATGAGTTCGGAAAGAATATTACAGTTCTCTTATAAGTTTAAGGTTTTTTTAAGCAATAATACGTATAACAGTAAGAATTAATGGGGAAGATTAGCACGATGCGAGAAAATGTTATCAGATTTTCTTAATGAAAGAACACCACAAGGGATTGTCGAAAATTGAGCTTCGTATCGCACAAATATTTTTTTAAAATAAAGTTTGCTTTTATTTGTATCAGCCTTGTGAAAAATATTTGCAAATGTTAATAAGGGATTTTTCTGATGCATGTTCAACGCATTACAATTTTGGAATATATTTGAATTACTTTTGTGAATTAAATGATATAAATGAACTTACATTTCTTTTGTTTTTTATACAGGTTATGGACATCCTGGTTGGGGTGAGTATTTGAAGCTATAATTTTAACTTTTTATAATATGTATCCACATAGTGTAGGAGTTTACTCATTTTGAATTCAAAACAATTGATACTAACATTAGTCATTACATAAAAATATGTTTATTCGGTTTTCGAACCTTATGCATGGGAGAAGACGACAGATTGGTTTCTGTCAGTTCGTTCCTTACCAAACACCTTTGCTTTAATTCTGTTCTTTCTATACTTTTATATTTTTCACAGCATGTCTATTTGTTTAAAGCGTTATACTGAACTGTCCTGCATAAAATTACTAAATAAAAAGCAGTCTATTGTTTTTTGATCAACAATTAATGTTAATATATATCTGATTATTGATTCGCATTTTCGAAGTTTTAGAAATTTTTTCAATTTTTTCGTCATAATATTGTTTTTTTATACTAATTGATGTGTTCTTATGAAACAGGTTATGGCCCTCATTGGAGAAATAGCGGTACGTTCAAAATTAATTATTTTATCGTATCATATAAATTTTAACGTAAACTTTCCAAAAATTTTTTAGAAGAGTAGCAAATCATTTTACTTGAGTTATAAAGATAATTTTCTTAAGAATTTAAATATGTTTAATGTTTTGTGTGTTTTGTTATAACCATGTGTTGTAAGCATTGAAACGAGAATGCAGTTTCCATTATAATTTTGAAATTTTGTTTTTCTACTCAATATTCATGCCTCTTAGCAATATGCCTATGTTTTAATGGCACAGGTCTAGAATAGTAGATCGAGAATAGTTAATAAATTATTGTGTGAATGACAATATACAATGAATTGGGATGACGGATAGCTAAATATAACTAATTGAAGATCCTTTTATATGTGTTATTTAAATACACTTTGATTTTCGAACAATTCTATTGTAATTTGTTTCCTTGAGATTTCGAATAGTTCCGTAAACAATTCTAGGGAATCACACTGATCTGCTGGTTTTAAGAGTAACATGCTGATTAGTACGATTTCTTAGATTTCCAATATAATTCCTATTTAATAGTAATAAGATCAGGAGTTCGGTTGTTCTTTAATAGTGCACAGAGAAAACACTGGATTTTTTGTTAACAATGCATTAGCCGAGGCAAACAAGTAGATTTAATACTTATTATAGGAATGGATATTTTTAATCATTCGAAAGAAAGTTGTGTTTCAAGTTGAATAAACTGTAGATTTAGAAGATTAATATGAGCGCAATGAAGATTGTCCTAGTTAATAATAGGTGTTATCCATACATGAGTTACACGCGTATTAAATAACGTAAATTTATGAAACCTACTTTTAAGCCTTTCTTGTAATAAACTTGCATTTCTAGGAATGATTTTGTACTATTCATCGTTAGTGTGTTGTGTATTAATTTTTTAGTCTCTTTATTCAACACACCATATTTCATGCAATATTCAAAAACGTAAATTTTACCGAAAGAACAAACTTTTTTAACTTTTTTAAAAAGGACATAAGATGTGTAAATTTTGCATGACTGCATTTATTTCTTTAATTTTTTAAAAAATATGTAATTTGGGAAACCTGCACCGACGTGTTATGAAACGCGTAGGAGTGAGTATTAAAAAATATATATTTTTATATATTAAAAAATATATTTTTATATATTAAAAAATATATTTTTATTCCATGTATTTTTCATTTAGTTTCTTCATTCTTCTTGAAGACGAGGATTTCAGCATTTCCTGTCATTCTTTTAATGTTAGTTTCAACTTTCTTTTTGTAAGTTCCAAGCAAGGCACAATTTCAAGAGATTGAATAATCAGTCTTGGTCTTTTAGCCGTCCGTGCTGCTTATCTTTTAAGCTGTTTATTGGGTTCGCTGTCAGAGCATAAATAACCCTTATAAATATATAATTAATTCAACTTTTTAAAAACTGTTTTCTTTGGGATAAATTCGCACATGTGTTTTCCATCACGTTGTTTCATCGTAAGAAATTTTTTATACCATGAAATGCCTTTTTGAAAATTCGCTTTAATATCTTTTATTATGTGCTTTGAATAATGATTAGCATCATTTAGGACTGGAAGGTGTTAAGCAACTTCCATCAAATGCTAGGGATAACACTTTATCTTTATAGCAAATTATATAGTATTTGCTAATAAAATATTTCAATTAATAATTTTATTATTTCTTTGTTTCATGGAATTGTTTGATACATTTATTCATGCTATGTTTTATGTATATTTTTACTTTTTTAATATGGTTTGATAACAACTTCTTATTTTACTTTTTATGAACAGCTGATTACAGATGGGGAGGTGAGTGTTTATTTTTCTCAATTATATATATCTAAAGCGTAAATTAAGGAAAATAATTTTGTATCATTTCGAAGTAGGGCATCATAAGATAGAATTATCAGTCTTTCAATTTAAATTCATTTTTTAGTCTTAGAATGTTCAACAAGATGTTAATTAATAACTTTTGCTTACTAAATTCTGATGGTTTCCAAATTAAATTTGTTATAATGTTAAAGTTTTTACTGGATGTTAATGATTACAAAAACATAGTGCTTCCAATTAGCTTCTTTTAGATCTATTTCATTTATAATTTTTTGACATTTTTATTTTACTAACCTTAAAGTTATTTAGTATACTTATCTTAGGAATATTGAATAAAATGCTGAAGAGTTATTTAAAATTTCTCTCAGAAATAGTTTATGTATATTCGTCCTTTCTCTCGTTTGATATTTTAAAGAATCTTTGTTCTAAAAGGGATTACAATTTATACACTAACATAAAAATATGCCTAATTATTATACTTGTTTTAGTCTCTCTCTCGAACCCTGTATTCATATATACTGATTTCGCGTTTATGTTTTCTGAAGTCAGGATGGAATAACTCAGTCACCACTTAAAATAATTCACTTCCACACTCTTCTTCACAAATATAGAACAGGATTTTTGAAACTCTTTTAAAATGTACTATTATTATATGCTAATTAAATTACTCAATAATATAATAAACTCGCAACAGGCTATATACCTTCCTTCACTGTGTCTCATTCTGGAGTATGTGAGCGTAAACATTATTACACTTTTACATATCAGCGCTTTTGAAGCGCTCTCTACATTTGGGCTCAGGCATACTGAATTTAGCATTTAAATCTTATGGTTTCTAACTTCAGTTGACAATCGAAAACTTTTATTATGTGGGATTTGTTCTTTTCATTTTTGTTTACTGTTCTTTTCATTGTTCCTAAAGTTCTCGCTCAGGGTATATCATACCCATCGGTATAGGGGATATGAACTTAAAGTCAGCAGCACGAGAAGCTATGCATTTTCCAAAAAAGGTTCAGAAGGAGCGTTGAAAAATGTTAGACGGTGGGTATGACACAACCTGCGCGAGAAGTGCTTGGCTAAAATACTCAATAATATTTTAACTCACAACAAGTCGCATACTTTCGTTCACTGTGTCTCACTCTCGAGTGTGGGGGCTTAAACACCACTATACTCTTACTTACCTACGCTTTAAGAAATTCTAAATGGAAGGCACATTTAACATACACACTGTTCTAAGAAAATAATTATGAAAAAGAATATTCTGTATAAACGCAATGCTCGTCGATTCAGTCTCTAAGAACGCAAAGTTCATATATTCAATCTCAAAGAATGCAAAGTTTAGTTTATTTGTCCCTTGGTGTTGCTTTCCATCGATGGCTTCTTGTGGTTCTGTGATTTCTGGTCATCTTCGAGAGAGGTCTCGTCTGGATTTCATCAGAACTGAGTGAGGGAGTGAATATTAACGTCTCACTGATTAGCAACACGAGGGCTTTTGGCGACGGTCCGCGTAATTTTGAACCATGGTCAAGTGACGTGGACGACACCTGAGCTGGAACCCCCTCTCATAGCTACCACACCACACCAACGGGAGGACGTTTGAGCTCTCGATAGATTTAACGTGCATCGTTCCCCTACACGGCGGATCTTTAGTGGTACTGGGATCGAACTCATGACACGCTAGCCATGATCCGATGCCTAGACCACTTGGCCACCGCTGCCCCTTCATCAGAACTGAGAAAATTTCTTATAAGCTTTAGTTCACATTTCATGGCGTAGTTTTATTCGGTTCACATATTGAGCGACACTTTCCTCTCTCGAAATTTATTTTATTTCGCGATATATCTTTCTTATTTAATACAGTAAACACAGTTTTCAGTCCCGCTCGTTTATTCTTCTCTTCATGTTTCAGTTCCGCAAATGGAATCGCATCTGAATACCACATCTTATTTTTGCAATTTTTCTTTGTATGACCTTCGGCCTTACATTTTTCACAAGAAGGAAAAACTTTTGGCTTAGGGCAATCGCGTGGAAGATAAAAACGGAATTCTAAGCAATTATAACTGCTCGCATGAAAGTTTGGTCTTTTGTGGTTTCTTGGGTAACTATTAATGGAATAGGATTGATTCGTCGGAAAGTTACTCGCACATTTTTCAAAATTGTATTGTGTTTATTCCCGGCTCTAATTTGCGATAAAAAGGATTTCGAGAATCAGTTCTTGTGATTGCTTAATCACTTGTTGAGGATCCCCTAGCTTAGTTTGCCCTGCGGAGGTCCTGTAACATGATTCCTTGTGAGGCTTTTTTCTGAGCCCGTAAACAATTTCCGATGCTTTTCTAGCACATTTTGGGGCCTAGTTTAATTGATACGGTGATAGCTACGCCCCTGAGATAATCGTAACAATTTCGCTCCATTTTACATATTCTCCCACGCATCTAATTTATCAGCTTTTTCTTCTAGATTTATGAAATTGGACTAATCGTCTATAAAATGTTTCTGAGTGGTTGTGGAAATACATTTCTTCATCTGTTCGGTAATAATTAAATCTTTTAATTTCCTGAAGTCATTTACACACTTCAACACCTCTTAACCATTCTTCAAAATATGAGCGTAGGTCGTAAATAAAATTCTTCCAAGTGTTTTCCGATGATCGATAGGGGTAAAAAGAATTTCGCCAAAACGATTCAGGACCTAATTTGAATCTCTCGAATAATAATCTCTTTACATGATTATAATCGTTCGCTTTCTCTTCTGGTTCACGAGCAATTAATTTAGTATTTCATACGGCAATGAACCTAATAAGATGGATATCCATTTCTCTTCATTTATGGAAACTAGTTGAGCTTGCTTCTCGAATAGAATAAAAAAGAACGCCATGTCTCCATTTTCACTTTCAAATTTTGGCATTAAATGACGCATATCTCCCACGGATCGCTCTTTATGTGATTGGATTCAGTTTTAATACTTGATCTATGTAATCCTAATTTTTCTAATTCAAATTCGGCTTTAGCCTTTTCTGCCTTTTCGTTTCCTTTGTCCTGAATATAACCATGTCGAATAAATCTCTTGGAAAACCCTCCTCATAATTTTCAGATCTCATTAGGATCGAAATCGATCTTAACGTTTCTTAAATCGATAGCTTTACTATCAGTGGAACACATTCTTTCAATTTTAGGGCCGATTTGATCAAGTCTACTTTTTTTCCTTTAGTTAAAATAGACACTTTTGGTCTTAATAATCTTCGCACCAATTATTTTTACTATATAAAACCCGTTCACACAGTTTTTCAATTCTCACACGCTAGAAAGTCTCAAAGTCACATAAAACTCAATAATTGTAAAAAAAAATTCTCAGTTCTTTGAAAAATATGCAGATTTACTTAATCGCTTAAAAAAAGATCAAGGTGTTCGGAATTTCACTTCTGATGTGTTTTAGCCTCTCTCGAATCCGGTATTCATAAGTAGTGGTTTCACGTTTATGTTTTCTTAAGTCAGGACGGAATAACTCAGTCACTACTTAAAATAATCCACACTTCCACACTCTTCTTTACAAATAAGAACATAACTTTAGTACACCCTTTTAAAATATACTATTATTATACGCTAATTAAAATACTCAATAATATGATAAACTCGCAACAGGCCGTATACTTTCCTTCACTGTGTCTCATTCTCGAGTGTGTGTGCGTAAACATCATTACACTCTTACGTACCTGCGCTTTCGAAGCGCCCTCTACTTTTGGGCTCTGACATACTCAATTTAGCATTTAAATCTTATGGTTTCCAACTTCAGTTGACAATCGAAAAACTTTTTTACGTGGGATTTGTTCTTTTCAAAATTTGCACTCTCGAGATAAATAAAATAGAATAAAATAAAATATGAATGATCGGACTGCAATTATATTTATAGCATAAATTAGATATTTTCAATTTATGTTTCTTTCTTCATTGCATTACTTTTGGTCTTACATCGAATTCCACTACTTGTACACTCTTAGGTAAGGAATTCAGATAAGTGTGTGAGTATTTTACAGTATCAATGTTTTTTTTTTTTTTTTTTACTGTATGAAAATATACTAAATTTGATGAAATAAATGTGCTAAGACTTCTAATTTTTTTCTTTAAAAATTTTATGACAAGTGTGTATGTGTGTGATATACATAATTTTAATAAATAAAATGAACTATCTGGGGGGCGTGGTTGTTTTGCACTGGCCTTCTCCACTCAAGGTTTCGGGTTCGACCCCGGCACAAGTCGGTGGATTTTCATGACACTGGAAATCGACAGCGGCCATGTCGTACGATAAAACGGCATGAAAAAATCCCCTTGAATACCTGTTCGTCTTGGATGCTTTCTGCAAAATAAAAATCCAAAGTACGGTTTCGCATCGTAGCTCAGGTGCCTCCCTCTGGGGAGGAAACTGAGAGTCAAAATTACTTGCGGTAATTGGTATCGCCTACATGCTGCCGCACTAAAAAGTGATACCAGCTCCTGGGTGATGTACTAGATCTGCAAATGTTAAATACAAATGACAGTCCAATTAGAGAATAAGAAGAAATCAAATGATATGCAGCTCGCAAATAAATAAGTTTAAAAGCAGTTGTTGGATTAATTCAGAAGTATAATACATGCTTATCTCTTTTTAACAAAGTCGCTAAATCCCGCCAAAAAGTTCGTTATGTGGGAAATTTGTAAAAAAGAGATTCAGTTTCCATATATTTTATATTCTTTGTTCTAGGAAGAAAGTAATAAAATAGAGAGATTCATAAAATATAGGTTCGCAAAATGAAGGTCCATACTTGTAAAATTTAATAAGGGTATATCGCGCCTGTTTGATGCAAAAAAATTTTAGAATATATTGAAAATATTTCTATGACTTAAATTTTAAAAATGAACATTTCCGTTGTTTTTTAAACAGGTTTTGGAGTTCCTTTGTTTGGTTGGGGTGAGTATGTAAAGCTATAACGTTAACGTTATAGAATATGTATCCATTTAATTTGGGATTTTATTTATTTTGAATTCAAAGCAATTGATAATGTCATTAGTCATTACATAAAAAATATATATTCGGATTTCGATCCTTATGCATGTGAGAAAACGAGACGAAAGATTGTTTTATGGCAGTTCATTGGGTATCGAAGCCCTGTTTCTGAACTAGGCTCTTCCTTAGCTTTTGCATATTTTAAAGCTTATAAAAATTTTCTTATTTGTTGGCAGAATTATAATTCTCTTTAGTTCTCTTGTGTGTAATATTATTAAAAAGAACGCAATTCATTATTAATTGTTTACATGAAGAAAATGGCTACTATTAATATACATCTTCTTATAAATACATATATTTCATGTTAAATATACAATTTAGTCTTGAAAGAGTATAAAGTTATACCATTCTTAATTTGTCTGAGTTTGTAATTTATTCCTTTAATTAATAATTTAATTACTATAATTGACGTTTTTTTTCCTTCTGTTTTTTGATAAAACAGGATTGGGTGGTTGGTGGAGATCTGGCGGTACGTACAAAAATAAAATTATTTTAAAACTTTTTTTATTAAATTCTCATATAATCTACTTATAAATTCTCATTTTATCAATGCGCATCATTGTGTAAGAGTATACAATTAAAAATTAAAAAAATTTATCAATATTAGATTTTACTTTTTCTGAACGACTTTTTGTAATTCATTTTAGACGTTTACGAGCTGTTCAAGTTTATGAGCCCAGTTTCTATTAAAACAATCTTTTATATGTTTAATTACTTAAACAAAGGTTTCTTACATATCAGGGTTGGAACTTTAATAGTGGCAACACTGCTGTAAAAACGCTTCCCAACAAAAACAAAGAATGTCGTGTTATACCACATGTGAGCTACGTATCTACCTTACATCTCAGCAAAAAGACTCGTCTTTCCTAAGTCACGCGCATTCGGAGTGACTCGATGAACTGATCCTTGTATTAGCTTGCAGTCTAAAGTAAGTGTTGCCAGGATGTTTTCAAAACAATAGCAACGAAGTTGGATAAAAGTTGTGTGTACCAGAGGTCGAACATCACGACAATGTCATCTAAGACTCCAAGAGTTCTTTGGGAAATCTGTATTGCCTTACAGATCTGTAGCAAGATGTCTAAAAGCCTTCAATGAAGGACACCAAAATTTCAGACATGTACCGGCCGGTGAAAGTGTAGTATAGGGAGGGGGGGGGGCTTGGCGATGTCAATTTCTTTTAGTGACCAAAATCGATCGCCAAGCTACTCTACTTAGCGAAAAATGTCCGGAAGCCAGAATGAATTCCTTTTTTTTTTACCATAATATCTGTACAAAAATCGCCAAATCCAAAGAAAAATAGCCAATTCCCTATACTACACTTGAACCGCACCAGCCAGGTCGTCCTAGTGTCAGCAAAGCAGAAGTGCATGCTGTTGCCGTACTAATGGACAATGATCGACCCCTAGATCTAAGTCCTTGTGACTTAATTCCTAAAATGAAGGAACAACTTCATGGCATTCGCTTCAAAACTGTTTCAGAGATTCTTGCGGCAGTAGACCGGTCCATTCTAACTATCAACAGAACAGGTACTGCTACTGGTGTTCTACGACTTCCTCATTGTTGGAAACGGGTTATACACAATACTGTCGACTATATTAAAGCTCTGTAAAACATGGAGACATGAATCACTTTTGTGTTCAGTATAAATAAATTGTTGCCACTATCAAAGTTCCAACCCTCGTATATATATTGATTTATAAAAAATCATAGTTTAACATTATACATTAATATTACTTTCAACAAATTTTGGCAACTTAATATTTAATATCCTCTGTATTGTTCAATTCTTGCTATTTATACATATATAATCCCAATTTATATATACAACCTCTGACAATAAAGTTCGGAGAAAACGTAGAAGAAATATTAACGAAAGTTGCCTTACTATCTTTCGAAATAGTTCCCTTTCATAATTATGGACCGCTGAGATCAGCTATGCCTTTCTTGAAAATTTTGCAAGAAGTCTTTTTTTTGTGACGGAGTTCAAAAAACTCGCCACGTTTCGTTGGATGTCAGAAATCGTCAAATCTCTTTCCTTTCAAAGCGAGTTTGAGTCGTGGGAATTGGAAGAAGTCTGGAGGATTGAGATCTGGCGAGAATGGTGGATGCTTAATTCCTGCCCCCCTTTTTTTTCACAGGAACTGTTTGACAACATTGCCTGTGTGAGGGAGAGCATTGTCGTGAACAAAAAACCATGAACCTTGTCCGTACTGTAGTCGTATCCTGCATAGACTTTTCATGAAACGGGTCAAAATTGGAATGTACCTTGCAGCATTCATCGTGGAGCTATCATGCGCACAGTTATTTGACGATCTTTTGTGATTAATTTATGTGATTAATTATTTCTTAATATTTTCGCAACTGACGGAGGTCGCCTGTCTTTCGCTACGAGAGTTGTCAGAAACACTTTTCCGGCCTTCTCGAAAACGGGCGAACCTCTCGTACACACACTTCATGGACAGTGATTGGTATTCATAAATATGGACCAGCATCGAATAAGTTTTCGTCGGTGTCTCTCCAAGCTTAAAACAAAACTCCAAATTGATCTTCGTTCGTTCGTTTTCCTGTTCTCAGTCAAGAACTAACGCACTAAACCCCTTTGTAAGACAAGTCTTACAGAAAATTGACCAATAGTGACAGATGGTCAATAGCTGCCGCTACGCATGTGCAATGTTTTGTTTCGCCAGTGTTGCCAGATTGGCAGATCTGACTATATATATATATATATATATATATATATTTATGTATGTATGTATGTATGTATGTATGTATGTATGTATGTATGTATGTATGTATTAGTAGTCACATCTTCATTAGATTATACAACTTTGACCACGAAATTTGAAATTCGATATTTAAAAGTTTTAGATTTTATAGATATATTATTTATAACTTTCAATATTGAGTTTAATATATATATTTCAATTTTATAACTTTAATTATGTAATTATAAAGTAACTTATTGAAAAACAGGTTATAGTGGTCAGTACATAAATCAGTATTTAGAAAATCCTTTCTTTTACTTTGTCTATACATTTTTCATTGAGAAGTTCTCATACATCTTTTGTTACTTCAGTATTTTTAATACTTTTTTGTAAACATTGTAAATCACTGTGTATGTCCATGGTTGTTTGTATTTGTTTTCGAAAATGTTATTACTTTCTTTAATTTTTTAAAAAAATTCTTGAAATTTATACGCACTATTGCAAATTTTTGTTCTATTAGAACCATTTAACTTTTATAAGGTGTTATTCAAAAATTTATTTTCTTAGTGGTTTCTCGAAGCTTAAGTTTTGACACATTAAACGCGTGTTTGTAAAACTACATGTGTGAAAGATCATATGAATTATAAATTCGTAAATGACATTAATGATTCTTTTGAAATAAATTATAAGATGTTTTATTTTTTATTCACATGATCATTTTAGTATATTAAGAATTAAAAAATTTTTGTTTATGTAATATTTTTCCCAAAACATTGTAATGGAAAATAGAGAGTTTTCTTGATTACAGAACGTTGTTATTAAAATTTTGTTGATTTTACTAAATATCAACTGGATTTAAGCGCTTTGTTATTATTGACACTATAAGAAAAAAATTTAAAATTAAATTCAAATATCTATACTCAAAAATTAAACTTTTTTGTTATGTGAAACCTGATATAAAAATATTTCAATAAAATTTAATATATATATATATATATTTTGCTTTTAAACAGATAATGCATCTGAAGGTAAGATTATAAAAATGTGCTTTCATATTTTTGAAAATCTTGTAATTTGATACTTTTTAAATATGATTTTAAAATTCGAAATACATATATATATATGTGATAATATTCTATACCTTTATTATTCATTTAAAATACTTTGGAGGAACAAATACCATATTCGTTTTTACTTAAATTAATTTTAAACACAAAGCTTAATACATAAAAATAACTTTTGTTTTTTGTCCTTTTTTTGCTTTAATAAGACCGAGGCGTAATGATTTATACAAAGTATTTTAAGAAAATAAAATTGATTTTTTCTATGTTTTTATTTTTTGTTTGTCATCTTAAAAAATACAATGTTAACTCTTAAATTTTTTTAACATGTCAGAGTTGTAGATTTGTTAAAAATTTGATGTCATTGTCAGGCAAAATGTTAATATAAACTAATATATCAATAGAAAACAGAAAAACCTATTTTATTAAATAAAATATAGTTTTAAAGAAGGGTTTATATATAACTTTTGTTATTTTATTACTAATGTGTGCTATATAATTAAGAAGTTCATAACGCAACGAATTTATACCGATAAATACAAAATATGCCGAATGACTTATAGGTTAATTAAAATGTTAAGAAATTTTAATTCTGATATTGGTGTGTGAATTTGAAAATTTATTGAAAATTTTGTTCTGTATAATGAATTATTGATATTAAAATCACAAATATCCCTTGAATACTTTTTTTTCATTTTCTTAAATAATATTTACAAAACAGTTCTGTACACTTATAAAATTTGCTATTATTCATATTTAATACGTTTTGGTTTTTCTGAAAAAAAGTCTTACTTATGCATAAAATCAATAACAATATCCAAATTTCTGTTTTCTCAATAGCAGGTGCAGTCTCTCTTCAATCTAATCCACATTTCGGTTTGTATACAAAGCAGTAGTTTTTATAGTTATTAAATATTCCAATTGTCAATAAAGTTTATTTTTTCATGATAATTTCATTTTGTATTACTATCAATTATTTTCCTTATTGTATTATTACTATTATTATTTAAAAAAACGAGTTAATAATATATATCATTTTTAATACATGTTACTTTTTGGTATATAATAGTATACTATACAAAATAATTATAAAAACTATAAAATAAAATATCTACTTCGTTTATTTATTTTAGTAATAATATATATTCGCCTTCACTTTTATGTGTTACATTTTTTTATTTTCTATTGATTAAATTATTTATTATTCATTCATCCATTTTATTAATTCAATATTATTTTCTTTTATTATCCATTATTATTTTCATATTTGAATCTATTCCACAATTTTACTTTTTCCTCCCACTTTTTGTACATGAATACCATAATTGTCATGAATTTTTACAAATGGAATTTCTTATTTTCCCTTATTTTTTCCATTGTTCTCATGCCATATAACAATACAGGACATATTCAACTACATTTATATATATATATATATATATATATATATATACATATATATATATTCTTATTACTTTATTCATTTCTGTCAACAAGCTTAGCATTAAATATATTAGGGTCTTTTCTTATTCAATAATGTACCCATTTTTAATAGAGTTTGTTTTTAATACAGCATATTGGAACTTTTATCTAACATAATAATTTTTCTCTTTTAATTGATGTAAAGGAATATATATCAGGATTTCAAACTTTTAATTTTAGTTGAATAGTTACATTTTAGTTCTAGAAAGTAATCAAATAAGTTTTTCTTTATGATATTGAAGAGCTAGAGTCACATTAAGACTACACAGTACCCTACTAATTTCCATAATACCCCAAATTTTTTTTCGCATTTTCTTGTGGCCCATGTCTTTGGGAAGCTTGCCACCTAATTTTTGATCTGCTAACAAATGACGTTTTAAGATATTCTGAAGTTAGGTTTTGGTTTCGATTTCATTTAAAGCCATTTTACGACTCTAAATTGAATTAATTAAAAACATTTTTAAGTAAAATCAACTCTTTCAGAGTGCCACATTAATTAATTTCCATTACTAAAATCGTTTCTGATTGTTTATGTTTAGAGTTCTTTGAGTTTTCCTTATCAATTAATTAAGATTGATTTCAAGGCCAATTTTTGTTTTATAAAATAGTTTATATAACTTAGAAGCTTTTTCATAAATTTTTCTTGCTGAGAAAATGCCCCAGCCAAAACTTTCTCAAGTTGCTACGAGAAACAATATTTGGAAGAGATGGAAGACAGCTAGCTGAAAATGATATACAGTAAGACCCTGCTTAACGCTGTTTCGGTTTAACTCTCTCCCGAAATTCCACGCATCCTAATGCTGCGTGTAATTTTGAGGTCTTACTGCTGCTTTAAGCGGTGTATTACTGTATCTAAACACCAGCCCTTCAGTGATATTGCAAAAAGTCTTCCGAATACAAGTATTCTGACTATATGTATTGCAGATAAAACTTAATATTTCCATGATGTGCCAAACTATATTATAGTAAACATATATAAGTACTATATTAAGATATTTGAGTTCTTGTTGGGTGACTTTAAAACTTGCTTAACTTCCCCAATTTAAGACTAAAAAAACTATATACAAACCTGGTGATTTTCAGCTTAAGTTAGTATCATTGTTATGTTGTACATATAAATGATTTGTGTTTCAAAACTTTTTTGAAAATATTTTGTTAAAATTAGGCTGAATAACTTCTCGTCGTTACAAACACTATCTATATTTAAAAAATATTTTTTAAGTTAAAAATGTTTTCAGTCATAATTCATTGAAGTAGTTTTTTGATATAGAACATAAATTGAAAAATAACATTAAAAATTTAGAGTTTTACAGGTATTATAGGTTTTGTTTTGTGTCTTTACAAACTTTAAATACGTTTTTCTCAGACTTTTAATTTTGAAGCTGTTGGTGTTTTCTAATCCCCTAGGCCTTTTTTTCTGTTCAAGATAGAGTCTTGAAATTTTTTGTATATACACAAAAAAGTAGGTTATATAAAAATTGCTGTGGATTTAGATCTGGGCTCTCTAGTTTTTTTTAAGTGCTTAAGTTATTATTTAAAAAATGTTCGTGTTTTCCCAGATTTAACTAGAAAAATAATTATTAAAAATCATTAAGTGAACAAGTTTTCAAATCCATACTAACCTTTGTTCTCAATAATCTAAGAAATATTAATCACTTAAAATGACTAAAAAGTTTTAAAAATAAGTTTGGAAAAAAACTCAAAAATTCTTAAGGTTTTAAAATTGTAAAATAATGGCTGGTCAAACTGACTTTTTGCTTGCAGAATCAGCTTGATGTTAAAATAGGAATTTAAATTATTTTTCCTGTTACTGTCTTCAAAAAAACTTTTTGAAAAAGGGTATGTGTAGCCTTAAACACTTCTAAAGGCCACCCTTCCAAATATTGATTTAAAAGTTGGCCTCCATGACGGGCTCTTGAGATAGATTTATTCAAATTTCAAAACTTTGAAGAGATTCTGAAGATAGAAAACGAACTTTCAGGAACCTATTTTAATTAAATCCTTTTGCTTAGCAAAATTTTGTCATTTGTAATAATAATAATAATAAATTGAAAATGTGTTTTTATTGTTTTATTATTTTTCAGAAAGCACAGAATGCTTGAGATATTCTTAGCTGCTTTAGGACGAAGTTCTTTGTGTGCAATTACGATAAAGCTTAGATTTAACGAATAATAACCTAGGAAATATTTATTTCCCCTATAGTGGATATACCTTAGCATATCATAAAAGGATATGCTCTGATAACCTTTGAAAATGCTGATATGTTACCAAAGAGTACAATAATAAGTAGTATATTACCGAACCTATTTAATTTGAATTTATACAGGTATTCTGAGTGGCAAAGAGTGCTCTGTGAAAAAAAAATATTTCTGTATTATATGTGTGCATACATATTAATGCTCAGAAATGTGCATAAATTCTTTTAAGAAATATTGGGTTTTTTATATGCCAAATTATGATCTATTGTACAGAGCAGATCAACAACAAACAATTTCAGAAATCAATGGAAAATAAATGATAAAAATAGTTTTCAGAGAAACAATGAAAATAAATATTAAAATTTTCTTTTATAAAATTGATGAGAAAGAAAAAAATCAAGATTATTTTAAAATTTAAAATAAAAATAATAATAATGCTTTCAGAAATCAATGGAAAATATGAGGCAAAACTTCAATGTGCGGAATCAAATTATAAGAAAAATTGTCAAAAATACTTACCATTTTTGCATTTTATAAATGAGACTAAATTGAAGTTCTTAAAATATATAATTTGAATGTATTTGGGCTTTTTAAATGTAAATCATTTGATTGATACGTTACGGTACTTTGTAAACATACACTTTCTAAACATTACTTTTACCGTAATCTTTTTCATTTTTAATCCTAAATTTGCTAAGTAATTGTACTATTTATTTAATAAATTCTTTTTTGTTGGTGTTTATTTTTTCATAAATTATAAATGTTTCTTTCATGTATTTGTCTGAACTAAATCGAATTATTTTCTCTTTTTTGTAACAGGTCAAGGATCTGGAGGTAAGAATGTTATTCTATTACGTTTAAAATTATTATTTCCGTGTGTCAGTTGTTTTCATATGATTCATAGATTCCTTGACTTTAAAATGGTTATAGGTTTTTTTAAATGTATTTTTGTTATAGAATATAGGAATTACTATATTAAATTAAATTCAACTGAATTATATTACTCTCTTACCTTTTAATTCATCTATCAAAAATACGTACTTGTTTATGGAAAAATAGAGTTTTTATAAATCTCATGCAAAATATTTTACGAATGAAACTAATTATTAAACAAATAGCTTTAAGTTTTTTCCCACCTGGATTGCATAAAAACCCGTTTCCGAATAAAAGGGTGTATATCTAAAACCATATTAATTTTAAAAAATTACATTTTATTTCTAAAATGTTACTAAGATTAGGTATAAAATTATATTTCGTTAATATTTATTTTTGATGTTTCCTTTATTACATTTAAATTAAACCATTGGAAAAACAAAGATCCACTAAATATTTTAAATATTTAACAAAGTACAAGCTAGAGCGGGATATTTTGAAATAATCCTGCATATTTTAATTAAAACTTTTTTAACGGACATTTCAGAAGACTTTTATAAAATGTACTGATGTATCATATATTTTTTTAATATTTAAGAAGTTCTTTATGCATGGCAAAAGAAAACTATAATCATATTTTATTAACGAAATTTTAATTACTTTTCTATTTACTTTTTCAGCTGTTATCACCCACGGTGAGTCACAAGAATAATGATTTACCAGAATCTTTGAGTTTTTATTTGCTCTTGTAGGCTTAATTCTATCAGCAAAAAAAAAAAAAAAAAAATTCCACACTACAGAATTACGGAAGTTTAGGTGTACAATTTTTTTATACATTACATCAGTTCATTTATTTATTTAAACATAAAACACACACTCAATTTATTGATATACCTCAAATATGTGTGATGTTAAAAGAAAGTGCTGATGTATTAGTTGTTAAGAACCTCCATACTTTTGTTTTCATTTTCAGTTATCACAGTGACTTTTTGTGAAATATGCTTACATGTTATATGAGTAATGTAAAATTTTTAAATTATTTTTAATCAGGCTCAGCTTAGACTTCAATCACTTTACTATACACTTAAAGAGTTTTTTTCTTGCATTTTATATCTAATTAAACATTCATAACGATGCGATAAGCTCTAATTAAGGAAATTAATATATAATAAAAACGTACCGAATAATAACTGTAAACAGAAAGACTAACATCATATATAAATTAAAATATAATATTTTTAATTTAAAATGTATCGTTATAAAATATTGCAAACTAGACCTTTTTGCCGCATCAGGTTAAAAGTTGAGAAACAATAAAACATTTAACTGTAATAAGTATTATAATAATTTCTGGCATTTTTTATTTACGTATGTTGACTGAAAACATATTTGTTATGAAGTAAACACTAAGATATTTGAAATTTCTAGACAAATTTTCATATTGAAAAGTTTGTATTTCTATTATAAATACTGTAGGTTGAAGTATATATATATATATATATATATTTCAATATTTATGAATACTTTTTTACCAAGCATTACAAAACTATTTAGGTTGCAATAAAATATTAAGATAAAAAACTAATGCGTTATAAATAATAGTAATATTTATAAATGATAATGATAATAGTAAGTTTTAACAACTGTCTTGTCATTTCTTTTAGGTGCAAGATCACCAGGTCAGATTTTTAATCGAATACTAAAATTTTTAAAGAATTTTGTTGTCAATTTGAATAAAAAGCATTGCATCGATTTCCCAAATTTAAATTAAAAATATACCAAATATTAGTTTAAGTTACACATTAACTTTTTATACATCACAATATTTTCATCTTTATCTTGTTGATGTTATCTTTTAAATTTTAACATTAATACTTAAATATTTGGATTTAGATTCCGGAGTTTTTCCGTCTGAAGTTACATTAAAATTAATAGGCATTCCTAAGGTTTAAATTAAAAGCCAGAATTAATATTCATAGAAGAAACTTATAAGTGGATATATTGTTTAACGTATGATATGAAATATAATAACTTTCAAGAAAGATTTAGAAGAATTTTTTTCTCAATTTAACTATGGAGATTTCAGAGACTTCCATATAACTAATATGTATGTTTGTGCTATTCTGTTTATGTTGGAATACCCAGTAAAATTGCTCGAAATAGAGGAAATTTCAATCTTTTCAACAGATTTTTGTAAATAGCATTAACTATCCATATATATAAACTTATTTATTCTCATCTTTAAATTAATATTAAAACTTTTTTTTCTAAATATTTTTATTCCTCATTTTGTTTGATGGGAAATCAGAGTAAATAATTATTATGTATTTTTTTCTTTTTAAATCTAGGATATGGACAAGGTGCTCAACTTAGGCATTTTGGTACGTATGAATATCAATTGATAATATATATCTTCATGCTTCGAATTTTGATTTAGTGCATGTTGATATTACGGTGATCTTTTTATCAGGTTGTTGCGATGATAAAAGGACGAGGAGATGTTTTTAACGTCATTTGGACGAACAAACGAGCAAAGTTGCGACATAAACAGTACATCACAAATAAAATTGACAAACAAGCGCACATTTATGACGGCCACGAAAAATTTCTTTGTTCGTTCAAGAGATCCCGTCTATTTATAGTAGTGATTAACCGGAAACAATTAAAGTCATATAATTTCCGTTAAGACTTGCTGAATCCTCCAGATACTCGGGTGATGCAAGATTGCCTCTTCTTTAACTTAAAAGTGGTGAACTTTTAATATTGGAGAGATAAGAACATGGCTATTTCTCGTTAGAAGGATTAACTAGATATTAATTATGTTGCGAAATCTTGCAGAGCTCAAATCCATTATGGATTAAAACCCCTTAAAAGAAAATTAACGTGAAATATTACTCACAATCTGGTACATATATATATCACGATGTTGCTATAATGATCCAACTTAAAGCAATTATATGAGGAAAGAAATAGTATTAGAACGCAGTAATAAAGTCATGGTAATTTATATATAAGGAAATATTGAGGATAACGACCAAATGCCAAGTTGACTGTACTTCTAAAGGCCCAATCCTTTTCTCTTTTTTCAATATCAATGTGTTGGAAGTAAAATTTAGAAGAGAAAATGTAATTAAAAATGTTGTAGAATTCTAAATATTGTTTGAAATGTATCGGAAATAAGTTTTTAAGTTTGTAAAACTATCAAACTTGTAATCTATTTTCCTCACCAAGTGCAATCACGAATAAAAATCACAATACAGCTTATACCAAATGAAATAATTGTTTTATAAAGTCTTTGTGTGAGTTGAGAAAAACGTGCAAAAATGTAATTGTTTTTTTTTTAAATTACAAAAATATTTAAATAATTACCAAAGTAAAGTACATAGCATCAAGATCTATGAACGAGAATGGTATATATAAATAATGTTTATTAAATTTTTAAAATAAAGGCAAATATATTTTAAATATATATTTTAAGAAATTTATATATATATATATATATAGGAGTTTGTGTGTGTGTTTATATTTTGAGCAGTTTAAACACAAATGCCTTTTAAGGTTTTTTAAAAAAAATACTGAATTGTTTTAATGAAAATTGGTAAATATGT
The DNA here is from genome assembly GCA_019973975.1 of Trichonephila clavata. Lineage (NCBI taxonomy): Eukaryota > Metazoa > Arthropoda > Arachnida > Araneae > Nephilidae > Trichonephila > Trichonephila clavata. The sequence continues at coordinate 25,117 of BMAO01034642.1, forward strand.
ATATGACAAAATGAAAGGAAAAGGAAATAAAAAAGGATGTTTAGGAAAAGGAAGTAAAAATAATTTACATAAAAGTAAATTAAAATAAGTTTTCTTCATTTTTATTTGTTGCATTTTACAGGCATGGTCATTTTTATACACACTCGCAGTCATATGCGTATGTATGCGTATTAGTGATTTTGATAAAATGAAGTCAAAAGTAACAAATATATACGACTTCCAATTTTTTTCTCTCGCCATTTGATTCTTAGTTTACAAAGGTTTAATATTACAAATACGAGTATAAATTATTTTACTACTAATATAAAACTACATATATAAAAAACCAAGAACAAAGCGAAAAAAAATACAACTGCTTATTCAGCTATTAGAAGTTTTATATATATTAAGGTTGAAGAAACTAAATTAGATTCATTTAGTTTTGTTAAAATATTTTCTCTAATTTTCTTTTCATTTCTTTAATAGCTTCTTCAGGTGAAGCAGGTAAGACATTTAATATTATAATTTTCCATTTATTGCATATATTTGAATATATGTGTTTCAGATTTTGTATTTTCTTTCTCAATATGTTTTTTTTCCAAATATATTTTAAACGTAAACTAAATTTAAAATTAACTTGAATTTAAAAATTTGTGCTAAGAATATCTTCTTTGAAAATTGATTAAATTCTTTAATAAAAATTTAATCAAGGGCTTGTAATTACAAATATCAATATCTCAAAAATTTATTGCTTTTAAAGATCAAATTACCTTCCCCCCTTTAAGTGTTTTCTTCCAATGAAATGTCTATCTTATTATATATATTTCGTTTTCTAACCAATAAGTAGTTTTGTTTTATTTTAACATTTCATGCTAGACATTCAGTATTTGTGTTATTAAAGATTGCAAATTTGTCAAGACTGAAGTTTCCAGTGTTATACATTTTTTGGAAAAACAGAATGCATATTTGATTGATATAACTGAATTAAAAACAATTTTTAGCTGTCAAGCAGATTAATAAATAACCTTATTTTAATATTTTCGACTTATAATAAGCAGTGATTTTTGAAAATCATAAGAATGTATTAATTGGAATATCCTGCTTTAATTGGTTTCGAACTAGTACGTATACATCCCGAGAGAGTTATTAATTTTCTGTGTATAGGTTTTTTACACATTTAAACAAAACAGGAGAATATAGAACATTAAAAAATTACATCATTTCTCAGATTAATTATATAAAGTTATGTGAGTGTGATATTTCTTTCGAAGTATAGAATAATTTTATTATTTCATTACCTTTTCAAACAACAGGCTACGATCTTGGTGGTAAATTTCCTCCCATTTGGCCAGGTGGTAATCCTTACAAACTTCCTTTTTCGGCACTTACGTATTATACCGTCAACCAGTAGCGTCAAATAAATGAACTTCGCCAAAAACCACGATATGCAAGCAATAATGGAAACCATTCTCAGAAATTTTCGAACTCAGTAATCATAACGATGTCAGTATTTGGAGACATATTTTTAAAAAATGACGTTCTTTGATTGGGAGAAGTTGGTCGACGGTATAATGCATAAGTATCCGTTTCTCTAATTAACTTCTAACCATTATTGTAAATACCTTATATTTTACAAAACATTTATTGTCTCAAATATTATTATTAAGCTATTAATTTATAAACTATCAAAACACATGGGGTACAGTTATGAAGAGCAATATTGTGGCCGTTGTAATTTATTGATGGATTACATAAATAAGAATTAAGTATTTAACAATAGAGCTTATTACTTTACATGATGTATTTACGGTTTTATTATTCTTCTCATTTGAAATATTCTTTTGCATTGAAAATGTATTAAATTATCATATGATTATCTACATAACAGAAGTAAAAACAGGTCTCAAAAGTTTAGGCAATTTTAAATGAAGCCAAGAATTTGCATAGTTTACGAGTTTATTTGAAACTTGTTTACCAGTAAATAGATATTAGAAAAAAAACCAAAGCATATAAATGGCAGTTGTCATTTTATTAAATTTGTCCAAAGAGGAGAAAACTCTTGTACTTTTCTCCTTGGGCTTTTGCATTTATCACAATTTCAACTAATTTATAAAACTATTCGTTTAATTGTATAAAAATGAAATCCTACAAGTAATATTTTTAATGAGGTATCTAGTGTGTGATCTAGTTGATTTTAGAAGGGATGCTCTTTCATCTGAAAGGTTTTATTTTAAGGGTAAAGGTTAAAAATTTTACCCTATTTATAAATATAGTAATTTTAAATATAATATTTCAGTATAATATTTGATACAGTGTTTTTAAAAATATTTAAATATGATAAACACAATAATGATCTTTCTGCCTTTAAAATTAGGTTTTAGAGCAGGAGGTGAGTTATATGTTTAAAAATAATTTTTTATATTTACAGTGCTTAATTAGCTTGACTGACTGAATATGAAATTTAATTGATTACTTTATTGTTACACTAAGTCCTGTCTCTTAAAATTTCTTATTATTGTATGGATATATGAAATAAATAGTAGGCTTAAAATATTTTTTAGACTATTTTATCTTGAGTTAACTTAACAATATTATTAGCTATTGATGAAGTTAGTATAATTCTTGATAAAAATTGTAATAATCATTACTTTTCAGAAAAGTATATCTTAGTACTCACATTGCCAAATTTGCAAATACACTCATGTTCAAAATTGAGGTCACAATCATAAAATCTGTGAAAACTGATGAATTATTCATTGTATTGCCACAAAAATTGGAACTGAGGTATATAACAATGTCAGAAAGAATATAGCAACTTAACAATATGGAAAATATTTTAATTGTGAATTAAGATACAAGTCATATCAAAAAGTGTGAAATCATGATTCAGAGATGAAGCATTTACCTCGAGAAATGTCTGTCTAATATGGAGTGTAACTACTTTGAACTGCTTATAAGCCTCAAAACGAGCTACCATACTGTTTATGAGGGTGTCCATTATTTCGGGCAAAAAAGCCCATTTTTCTAAAAGAAGGAGTTTTTTAATTCCTGGGCGATCCTGAGAGGAGATTTACTCTGAGAAATGGCCTTTCCTAGACCATCCCAAACATATTGAACAGAACTAAGATCCGGAGACCTCGAAGATCAATACATACGTCAAATATCCTCGCCTTCAGGAAATTCATCAATAGTGGAAGTTCTTTGCACCCACACATTATCGTCCATAAAAATGTTGTCCTGGCTCATAGCACCCCTCTCATAGGCTTGCAAGATATCATCCCTATTGCGCTGTAAATTTACAGTTCACGTATCAGAAACGTACAGTGGTGTACAACTGCCCAATATTTTGCCAAAGGATTCCTTTGCTACCAAATCTGTCGATTTTTGTTACATAGGAGGGATGAAAGCGAACTCCATTTTATCTCTAGGTGAAAACTCGACTAGCACTTTGTCTAGTACATTTCGATTCATTGCTGAAAAGATCATGCCTCTTTTCTTGTGATATGTTCACAACTAATGTTTTCAGATCCACAATATCCGATCTTTCCTGATGGATGCAATCAAAGGGACACACCAGACTGGGCATTGGGCGTAAAAGTCTGTCTCGGCAAGGTGGCTGTAGACTGTTACCTCGAACCCTTTTAGACACAGTAGTAAGGTCACGAGCAAGCTGATGAGCTGTTGTATGCTTATTTCATCGTACACTTAATGCCAAGTAGTGATTCAGTGCAGATGTTGATGCTCTGTGACAACCTTGGCTGACCTTCCAGGTGACAGTACCATTTGTTTGGAATTGATTCCATAAATGAAAGACCACTTTTTTCAGGGCACTTGTAACTATCGAGCCACCTCCGCTTTAGACTTACCAGCTACAAGCCAGCCAACGGCGCTCTCCATCTCAAGGAATCATCTAAACCAGTGATACCCACAGTGGTCTATTTAGACCCCTAAGGTACTATGGCGACCTGCAAGGGGTCCACGTCAGGGAAAAAATAATTTGGGGGTTCCGTGAGGTGTAAAAGGGGGGAGGGATAGTGGCTCTCATTAAACCAGATCGTGATTTTACTTTTAAAGGAAAACTTCATCAAGTGTCTATGACGACCTGCAAGGGGTCCACGCCAGCGAAAAACTAATTTGGGGGTCCATGAGGTGTAAATGGGGGTCTACGATCTGGGTCTCATTAAACCAGATCGGGATTTTACTTTTAAAAGAAAACTTCATCGAGTGGAAACTGGATTTTACGCATTTAATACATTAATTTACTAAATTTAGCGAGGTTCATTTGCTGTTACAAGGCGACTGCATAAATGTTATTAAAACAAGGACCATCATTTCAGCATTTTTTGCGAGAATTAAGCTAAAGGAGTATAATATTGTGGACGTCCTGAATTTCCCCAGTTTCTCAATTGACCGCAGACGATCTAGCAAGAAAATGACTTTTTAACATACGTTTATATAACATTTAAACGCCCTTTATTCAGATTTTGAAATTAGGTCTGATAATGCTTTGGCAATAGTAATACAACAGTAAATGAACTTATATGGTACAATTTAAAAAAAAAATAAATGTCATATTACAAGTGTAACTGATTGGAATAGGCACTAACGAAAATTTTGGCTTTAAAAAAAACATACCTGTTATTTATCCCGATTTATGGAACATGGTAAGAAAATTTTTAATTGATTCTCCTGGTGAGAAGGAGTTTTAGCGCAGTTGCTATCTCCAAAACAAAGAAGAATGGGGGGGGGGGTGTAGGAGACTAACCTAAGAGAAGTAGGGTTAAACCGTTTAAAATTGATATGCCAAATGTTGAAAATTTGTTATTCAAGCGCCAGATTCATTCCTCCCGCTAAAAGTACTTGTTTGTAGCTCAATTACTTTATGTATCAATTGAGCTTTAACTTTAAAATTAATTAACATTTTTTTTAAAGTTTTAAGCACTGCACTTCACTACAATTAAAAATTTTAATCTGTTAAAGTAAGTATCTTTATACCAGCCGTCAGAAAGACATTTAAGTTGATTAATTTGCAAAAATTCAATATCGGGTAAGCAAGGGTCTATCCCAAACCGAAAAACATATTAAGGGATCTATGAGGCAAAAAGGGTTGGGAACCTTTGATCTAAACGATTATGATACGTAATTCTAAGTGCAGACAGACTAAATTGTTTATTTTAAAGTAGTATTTACAAAACTGGAGGTAAAATTTCCATATGCTTGAACGGTCGCAATGCAGTACTTCTGCCAAAAATAACGCTAAATAACATCTTTTCCTAAACTGAAGGTTGCCACTGTGTATACTACCCATTCTTTAAAATACATAAAATATAAATTCTATCAGTTTTGCTGGAGACATTTTTAAATTTTGACGGAAAACATGTTTGTGACCTTAATTTTGGTCATGAGTATATACAGATATCTACTGCATACTTTGTACTGAAAAATATGATGCTTGAATATTAAATTAACACTATCTTTGCCTAACAATCTGAGTGTGAACTATGATAAGATTTTAAATAAGAAATTAACTTAATTATTCGTAATATAGTTTCAAAATGATTATCGATGTATTTATCTATTTACTTCGACTCCTCTTTTAACTTTATTTATTCTACCTTCTAAAGTAGAATATTTACGGTAGTTTATATGTGCTCAAATGATTGCAGTTTGTGTTTGAGTTTTAAATACTAAGAAACCCATTAAAACATGGTATATGGTTTTACAATTTATAGAATCGGTCTAAAGTTGTATGGATACTTAAGTATAGTTTAAAAAATAACATAGTATTATTAAAGGATATTTTATTATTCTTTCATTAAGGACTAAATATCCGTTTACAAATGAATTTTAAACTATTTGAATATCCTACTATTTACAAACACTATTTCAAAATCATTAGTGTAAGTTTATTTTCCACAAACTCTGTTTAATTTTTAATGTCCAGTTACATGTCAGAAAAAAAAAACTTATTAAGTAAATTTTGCATGAAATATTAAATGTTGGATATTTTTGTGCAAGCAATTTCTCACCAATAAATAATGATCCTTTTTTCTTTTCTTTCTTTAAATTCAGGAGATTTACCTGCTGGTAAGTGTTTCATGTATTTGCATCTTTTTCAAGAATGTTGGAATTTTTTTTATCTATATACATAAACTCCTTATAATAAGTTTCCTTCAAGTTTATAATAACTTATAATTAAATGCCTCAATAATGCGTTTTATATGCAAAGCATCAATATATGATTTAAGAATATGAAAAGTTATATATCGAAGCATAATTAACTGAATAAAAATAAAACTGTATCTGAAAACAGAAAGTCGAACGAAGCAGTAACTATAATCCCTAACCTTAAGAGTAAGAAAACGAAAATTATTTTTAAGTAAATCAATTTTTCTGTGCAAATTTAATCAATGTAATAGATAGTTCACTAAAATGAATTCAAATTAAAAGCTATATATCAATAATTTCAAGAGATTTGTTTCTTACTAAGTGAAGATTATGAATAATTTAAATAACTTTTAAGTATCTGTATGTATCTCACAGTAATTATATTTAATGAATTGTGTAATAATACATTCTTATTAATTTTTCACGAAACCGCAATTTAATCTTTAAAAAAATTCTTTAGCAGCTGCCGCAGGACCAGAAGGTGAGAATATAACATGCTACTGCCTTTTTTCGTCATTCTATTGTATACACAAAATATATATTATGTTACTTAAAGGAGATTTTGAAACTTATTATATTTTTAAGCCGGCACAAAGATTTTAACTTCCTTTTTTAAAACAAATTATAAGTACAGTTTTTCACAGTAGGTACTTATATATGTACATAGTGTATATATATATATCCATCATGCTGTGGGAGGTTAAACACATATTTACTTATTAAGTACTAAATATACAAATACATTTAGATATTATAAGTAGTTCAATATATAAATTAATAAACAATTTTAATAAAAAAATTGCTCGTATCTTATTTTGTTATTTAAATTAAAAGTACAGTAATACTTTGTAAGTACTATTAAAATTAATCTAACAATAAAATATAAGCATAATAACCACCATTAAAAATGATTATTCTGTAAAATATTTTATTCATTACTTGGCATAAATATGTTAAAAAGTTAATGCAATCTATTTAATTCATATACTTTCTTTTTAATACAGGATATGGTCATGGAGGATATTACAGACAATTTGGTCAGTATTTAGAATTTTTGTTATTAATTTATTTGTGTTTCTTATATCTTTTATCGTACGAAGTCTATTTTTACTGAACTATGGGTTGTTATTAAGCTAATTCCCCATTTACTTTAAAATATAAATATTACTGTAATATATTTCTCATATTATAAAACATTGCGATAATGTATTTAATAATATATGTTAGTTTTCATATCAAAATACTTTGTGTACATTAAAATCTGTATGTTAGGTTTCACTTGGTAAATAACATTCTTATTTTCGACTATCATAAGCCAATTTATTGAATTACTTCTCAAAGTTGTGTTTCCATTCCTTGAATCCATGAATGATTAAAAATTGATTTTTTTCATAAGCTGATTCGAAAATTGGTTTCCTAGACTTCGTACAAATTTATTGTTCTTGATAATGTAGAACTTCCAAAAATTCCGTGTATCAAAATAAATTTTAAAATGAGTTGCAGATTATAAATTGATCACAAGAGATTGTTACTTATAATGAATTCAAATGGCCCAAATTTTTAAAATACAAATTATCCTTCTTGTTCTTGAAATAACAACGAGAAGCCACTAATGTTTATTCATTTAGTTTCTTTTAATCCTTTAACTTTTTTAGAGGAGTTGCTTAGTACAGAATTGAGCCGAAATATGTTTTACCAAAAATTATGAATAACAGAGAAACTTGTAATATTTAAGAAATGAATTAAAAATTCGGTTACTTATTTTATGAATTTATTTCTGATTACATTTATCTTATAGACCAATTATATTAATTTTAATTTGAAAGGATTGTTTTTAAGCTGTATCATTAATATTCCGTTTATTTTTTCTTTGAAAAACAGGTGACAATCCTGATATTCGTTTTAGACTCGGTCAGTATTCAAATTGATTATCTTTTACTTTAATTTTGTAAATTTTATATATCTTTGCCGTATAATAGGTCTCTATATGTGTTCATGTAAGATGATTTGATGAAAGCTTGCTAAAGTATACTCTCATAATTATGTAAAATCGTGTTTCTTGCAAAAAAGTTCATTCAATTACAAGTACATGAAGTTTTATAATGTTTGATGTTTATTATTCATTAACAAGGATTATTTATAAGTGAATATACATCTATGTTAAAAATATTTTTCTTGTCGTTTTAGCCACTTCTACGTTAGTATTCATAAAAATTATCACACTCCTCCATACCTTTATATCAACCACCCTTCCAAATAGTTTTCAAAAATGTAATAAAATTCTGAATTACTTTTTATAATAAATAATATATCGTTATTTTTACTCATTTCGTAATATTTAATTTTAATATTTTTTTTATGTGATCAATTTCCACATTAAAAATATTACTTCAAAGAAATGAATGTTTTGTTTGTTTTATTTTTATTTCCTTAAAAAAGTACAAGTAATTTTAACAAAACCAAGCTAAATGATAGGTTTAAACAGGTGCGTTTAAAATCATAATTAATTGCTTAATACGTATCATAAATCAGGGGTGGGCAAACTTTCACAGGGCACGGGTTTCTTCTAATTTTTTCAAGATGTTCTGGTCCACGAAATGGCGTAGGTGTGGTGAACTAAGAGAAGGATCTACAATATTTATTATAACTTAATAAAATAAATGCGGAATATGTACTTACATACATAACTATTATAAAAATCTTACATTTTTAAGACCAGGTTTAAAGAAAAACGCAAGAAACAAACGTAATAACTATAGTCACAAATATAACAATATCAAATGATGCATTTTTAATCAAACAGCTCAAAATAGAGTAAAATGTCAGCCAATGTTTAATATTTCAGTATATAAATACTTGCTGCTATTCTTCAGGTGGTCACCCCAAAATGTCTTGGTAATCCACCGGACGATCGCGATCGATTTAATGCTCACTCCTGTCATAGATTATTAAATTTTTCCATACCTAGTTTTATAGTTTTGTTACAAAATTGCACTAAAACTTTTTTTTATTTCTGAAAAATAGGTTATGGTGCGGATGGTGAGTACAAAAATTGCACTTCTTTTTTCTAACACGTTGTTGAAAACTTTGAAATCATATTATTGTTATTCCCTTTCTTATCAGCCGACAAACTTCCAATGTTTTTGGTGACACATACAGAAATAAATGACATCTGGATTTTATAATGCATCTAATGTAGTATATAGAAACAGATATGTTCCTGTAAAATTTCATATATTTTATGAGCTAACTACACGCTTTCTATCCTAATAACACTTTATGAGAATATGAGAAAAATATTTCAACATGAATCTTGTTTAAACTTTGTAAATTATAAATTACGAAATTAGTTCTATGCTCAGTTACATGTAATGCATTTACACATTGAATGATATCGCTCACACACACAAGTTTAACAGAACTTAAAAAATGCATTTTCTTGTATAAAGGTGTCAATGAATATAGTTTACTATAATTATCTTTATTTATTTATTTTTTTTTTTACATTTGTAAAATACAAATTCTTTAGTGCACCATTAAAGCGAGTAGACGAATTTTTCTTCAAAAATTAATTTAAAATTGAGCTAAGTTTTTTAATTAAACGGTAAATTTAGATTTCATTACAAAATTCCTTATTCAATTACAAAAATTTGATAAATTGTTTAATAAGTAGAAAAATGTTTGATCGAAATTCTTCCTCTCAATTCGATGATAATAATTAGTTCAATAATAACTTTTTTCATACATTTTTTTAAAAAAATTTTAATCCTACATAAATTAGTCCGAGATGAAATGTATGATACAAAAAAAAAACTATATTGTGTAACTAAAATTCCAAACTACAGTTTAATTTAGAGTTCCTGATATTTTATTTTTAGCTTGCCTTTTAAAATTTTGATTAAAATTGTCGCTAATTTTAGCATGTTATATCTGTACAATGCGTAAACTTGAAATTTCTATGGATTTTAGACAAATATATTTTGCAATATATCTCTATCTCTCTTCCCATTTGTGGTTTCATAATACAATAACAATTTAACATTTTTTAATGTAATATATTTTAGGCTGACAAATATTAAGATCCATAATTTTGTTAGGCATTTTTGATATTAGTAGTTTTTTAGCCCTCATTTATTCGATATTAATGAAGATTACGAGCATTTGTTTTAAAATTAAATTAATTGAATTTAGTGAGTATTGACTGAGCTAATTAGATAACTCCAATATTATTTTTGACAGCTTATATTTTGATTATTTTCTTTTTGTAAAAAATAAATTTGATTCAATTGGGGAATTTTACCTTATAAACAATCTTTTTTATTTAAGCAGCTGGCCAAAAAGAATGGAAATATGAAGCTTCAGAAAGAAGGCAGATATCAAAGAGATCCTACAATAATAAGGCTAATAAAAATACTTCCAACAAGAATGGGTTTGATGCTGGTAATGACCATAATAACAATGAAACAGTCAAGTTACTTCTTGGACTTAATGATACCCAATTTAATGGAGAATCAAAAAAATATTCAAGTAAGTATCAAAGTGAATCGGCAATTATAACATTTAGAGATGAATCCGAAGGGCACAAAAACAACACGGCACAGAATGTAGGTGCTTTGTTTGATGCACGAAGTGATTTAAATAATTCACAAGATAAACCGAGTCAAAATTCCCCGAGTACGTTAAGAGATGCTGTAAAAATGAATATACCTAATAGGAAATTAAATAACGATGAAAGTGGATCAGAAAAATATGAAAAGCGAATGCAAGGACATTTTGAGGGATCTCAAGATAAAGTAAACATATTTGGCGATGGAAAGTGGGAAACTGGCCATACAGTTAATGGTAAACCTCAAATAGCAGAGACATCTGACTCAAAGAATGGATATAAACTTAGTGAAGTAAAATATATATATGTCCCTGATAATATTGGAGATGGAAATGGTAACAGTGGTCCTGGACTTAATGTTGAATCAGGCTTTTATAATGGTGAAAAAAAGGAATTTATAGGTAGGAGGAATTTTGGAGATTATCATGATAAAATAAAAGATGAATCAGATAGGCATATAGATAGCATTGAAGATGACGCTTTGGAAAGTACAGTATATGAATCCGATAATCTACAAAATTCCAAAATTGTATCCGATATCAGAAATGAGCAAAATTCAAGAATCCATCGAAGAAGTGCAGTGAACAATGAACCTTACATTCCAGATAGTGAATACGAAACCTTATCGCAAGCTGAAGGTAATGACAATAGTGAACACGCTCTGGAAATAAATGATGCGCCAGATAGTGAACAACAACAAGAATCCTTAACTAGTGATTACGAAAATGCTGACGAAGTTATTGGGTATGGGAGCGAAATACAGAGAGATGATCCCACAAAAGATGACAAACTTAGATACTTAAGCTCTGCGGAATATGCGGAAAATGAAAGGGATTATTTGCAATCTAGAGATTTCAAACGAAACGTTCATAGTGAAGAGTATATAGGTGAAGATTCTATTGATCGACGCAACGAAGATGCAATAGTTGGTGAGGCTGATAGTGCTTCAGATCCTGTTAGGGAAGTTAAGAGGGCAGATGATATCGAATACAGAAAAAATGTTAAAGATGATGTTAGTAAAAATCCCATTTCAAAAAGTAAACACCAACAAGATGGATATGAATCTAGTTCACATGCTAAAGGAGAAGCAGATAGCGGTCATGCAGCTAATCCTGTTCTTAATAAAAGATATAAAACTCAGTCAAATAATAATGACTACAGTAGTGAAGAAGCTGACAGATATGCAAGGAGTGTTATTGAAGCTTCATACGAACACCCCGCGGGAGGAAGTGAATATGGAATAAATGTTCGAGCTGGTGAATACGGCGATAATACGTATGATCTCTCTGGGGGGTATGATAATAGTGAATTAGGATACAGAAGCTTTTCGTCTGGAGTTGGATTTGAAAATAATGCACAAGTTAATGGATTTGACAATAGTGCACGAATTAATGCATTTGGAAATAGAGCATTTGTTAATGAACATAGAGCTCAATCCAGAACTGATAAAAACGCTGCCAATTTAGGGTATGGAAATTATAATATTTTTGCTGGAGGAAGAGGACACGAATCTAGAGCACCAACTTCGTTCGAATCAAAAGATAACGATAAGTACAATATTGGGGCAGCAGTTAAAGCAAACGGTTCTCCAGACATTGGACTTATTAGTTCCATACAAGGACAGAAACCTCAAAATGTTCAACCGTACAATGACTTTGGAAGTGGTATTGAAGCTGTAAGAAGTGGTGTCAACGTACATGGAGGTGATAACATCGCACGCATAGATAACTTCAAAAATCTTGCTCCAGGTATTGCTGTAAAAACTGGAGCAAGTAATGAAGGCTTTGATAGAAATAAATTCACTAGTCATGAAAAGGGAAACATACACTTAAGTAATGAAAAAGAAGGAGGACTTTTAAAAACAATTGGCTTGAGTGCTGGAGGAGGTATAGGAAACTACAGGCAAGGAATTGAAACCATGCATTATAACAGTGGAGGAAGTGGATTTCAAAAAGATATAAGGAATCACGATATCCACTCTCGTAACGATGGATATCTAGATAAGGAATTAACAGGAGAAAGGCATGGATTTAAGAGATTTCGAAGATATTTAGAATCGCGCGCGAAAGCATCTGGTAACACTGAAAAGGAGCCAAGAAATGGCATAAAACTCGAAGATCAAAAGCATTACAAGTCGAATAACATTGCGAAAGAAGAAAAGGAAAACGAAGGCGAAGTAATTTCTGACAAGTTCACTGAAAATATAGATGGTAATAGTGAAACATATAAAATTTCAAGCTCGACTGAAAAATATGGAGATTTCAGTAAAAGTGAAATAAATAAAGATGCCATTATTACCACACATAATGCATATTCCAATAGTAAAACATATAAGGATATTGGGGAGGTTGAACACCTAAACAGAGAACCTAGGTTTATTAAAAAAGAGCACAGTAAAGCTGGAATAGATATCAGTGAGTCTGGAGAATATCCTAGTGTATTTTTTGAATATGGTGGAGCGACTGGTATGCTTGGCAGTAGTGATGATGCTTATGACGCCCCAGGGGGTTACAGAAATTTCAGAGGTGTGTTATATGGTGGAAATGAATATGAAAATGAGAACACGGAACTCAGTGAGGAGTTGAGCTCTTATAATTCTCGAGCAAATCCAAGTATTGATAGTATCAATTCATATATAAATAATGATGATAGTAAAATTGATGAAGAACTTAATACATTTGGAAACAAGCCAGGTGTAGACAAACCTTGCTGTGGCGATAAAAAGAAGTATGGGAACAGTGATGCAACAGAAAAGGTTAAAAGTAAAGCTGTTACAAGAGGCTTAGAAAGTGATAGAAACAAAAAGATTGAAAATGGTGCGTGTTTTATTTATGTATTTTTAATTTATAAGACCGTTTTTAATAGCATATATTAATTTTTTCTCTAAAAACAGAGCAATAACATTAAATAATGGATCCTTTAAATTAAATGAAATACACGAGAACCATTCAGGAAAAAAAATGCCTTTCAGTTACACAAAATGAGAAATGCAATATTTATGGGAAGAAACAATTCTCTCTGTTCAATTACATGCCAGAAGTTTCATTCACTTCTTTATATAATCATCTCCTACATTTAGACATTTATCACATCTCTTCACGAATTTCAGATTTCCTATGTTATACTCTTAGGCTTCCAGTGCATTAATCCAGGTCATCTCTACATTCTACAACTCTTTATCACTTCCAAGAGAGCAAGGATATTGGGTCAATGATAAAAAATTTCCCTTTCTTCAGAAATCTGTTTTCGTCTCCTGTTTTGGATGGCTTGTCTTAGTCTCACGATAATGATTTGTATAGAATACCATGCTTTATGCATTGATTGCAAAATAGTATAAAAAGGAAATTCTGAACCTCACTAACCGATGTGACAAATGGTTAAATGTATGAGATGGTCATGTAGAAAAGAATAAAGAAAATATTAGGTACATAACAGAGTTGTTTTTCCAGTAAATATTATATCGTTCACATTTTGTATAACTAATTAAATTTTATTTTCTAGATGACCTATGTAAAAATACGAGATATAGAAGTTGATGAATTTCTCCTGTATAACGATGACAACTTATCGGATTTTTTAATTAGTCATTTCCATTAAAATATAGCACAAATTTAAGTGCATAGGTCTTTGGGTTAGCTGTAAATATGTATACAAATTTATTTGAAATACTATTCATTAAAATTCTTAATTTAAATTTATTACTATCTAAAATGTTTTGTATTTTTTCCCCGTAACAAATTATAAAATTCTTAAGCAAAGAGCGTATTAATCTCAACTAAATGAACATGATAATATAGTTTTAAATTTAAAAAATCATACTGCCACACAGCATTATTTTAGTACAATGAAATGCTAAAACTCAAAACTTTAAAAATTAAAATTTTAAACGGAAGAGATATTTTGATGCTAACAATTAATATATTGCATATATTGTTTTTATATTTAATATTTTTGAGTCGTTTGAATGATAAATATTGTTGTGATTTTATTTTAAAATGTAAAATGCATTTGATTTTTGCTTTCATTCACATTTCATATGTAACCTTCAAGTATGTGAGTATTATATCAATTCTTATTATTTTTCTTTCAGAACGGACTTACAGACTTCAGAATGGTAAAATTTTTTTCATTATTTCACATATTAATTTTTGAGTTTATATATATATATATACACCACATTATGAATTTAATTTTTGATTTGTATCCGATGAAAGTCGTTTTTATAATTTTAATAGGAAATAAGAATTATAGAAATTTTAATATTGTTACGATTACGGCGGGTTCATAGATTTAATGGACTTTAGTGAACACGGCACAAAGATAAATTTATCCACTGCTATTAAAAACATTTACCCACGGTAAAACAAAAACAACTAAAGTCTTCAGCAGTTGTAGAAAAATTCACAACAAAGATTTGGTAATAATTTCAATACAGTGTTTAACTACTCACCAGCTTGCTCACTGATTTTTATCCAAGTAACTCACTTTGATGAAGCGATGGTTTCACATGGATTCTGTGCTGCAAAACGGCCCTCAATCTCGTGCTTTTTATATTTTACCTACTTTTATTACTGTTGCACTGGATAAAATCTGAGAAATGACATTAAAATTTAAGTGAAAATTCATGAAAACTCTTTTTATCGCTTAATGCCGAGATTTGATCCTAAACATTTTTAGAATTGTAACAATATTCATTTTCTGTTATTTTTTAAAAAAATTGAATAGAGGGCCCACAAAAGATGTAAAATGATAATAAATAAAAAAACTCAGCTAAAGAAAAAAATTTTTAAAAATATTTGAGATATTATGATACTTCAATTTCAACAGACACATATATATCAGTGTTTCTCAAACTTTAAATATTTGCGACTCGATATTCAATCAAAATATACATCGCCCCTTCCTCAATATAACAATGTATTGAATTAAATAATGCTATAATATGACGCTAAGGCTACAATACCACTTGGATCTCTTACGTGCCGCTGGCGTTCTTTCCGAAGAAAGATTTTTTTCAGTGCACTGCTATCCATAAAATAATTCCGAAGGTTTTGAAATGCAATAAAAGGACCTTGACAGTGTTTGGGAAGGATTTATTTATTTCAGAGGATTTGCTTATTTACCCCCCCCCCCACTCAATATATCCCACATTCAAACCTATGTGGAAAACTGTTGAATTATAGAGCGAATCACGTAACTTTTAATCGACGGTTAAGATATTAATTATAAACCGTACAAATTATCAAGATAAGTGTTAATATTTGCATATAACTTTAGTTATGATAAGCCCGTGAGGTCACTGGTAATTATTAAACCTGTTCTTAACTTAATATTTTAAAGTTAATTATAAAATACATTGTGCAGTGCTGATACATTTATAAGTGTATCATATCAGTGTAAATGTGTATTTTATTTTTTGTTATGTCATAATGCATTTTGTTTTGTTTCCTTTCTGTAAATTGATAGTTATTTTAAATAATGTTTCGTTTTCGACTTTTCAATATGCTCACGTCCCCCTTGTAGAGTTATTACGTCCCTTTAGTGGGACGCGTCCCGCAGTTTGAGAAACGCTGACATATATGATTAATTTATTTTTCGTAATTTATCTTTTTTTTAAAATTTATGTCTGATATTTTGTTTTAATCGTTAGTTAATTGATTCCCTTTTAATAAATATTACGATATATTACAAATTTCTAAGAAACAATGTATAACTGCAATTGATTTCACCAATCTTTAATTTTAAAAATTTAAATTGCATCAAGGGAAAACTTTTTTAATTATTTAGTTAAGTCAATAATTGTTAATTTTGGGGAAAAATTGAGCAAAAGGTCTTTGATAACATATATATGTATGCTAACTAGTTTAAACTTAATTTGGGGAACTTTTGGTTGTCTTCTCTTAAAGAGGGTAAATAAGTGATACCATATATGAAACTGTTTTGGATTTGTATATGTATATCACACATCCCTCAATTTATAATGTGATTTTTAAGATAAGCATATTAAGCATGTGTGTAAAATTTATAGACGGGGATGTAAAAGAAGATTCTTCTCCTGGATCTGAAAAAGTCAATCCAGTAAATGGTAATTATTTATTTAATTTTTTATTAGAGTTTTCATCTATGATTCTCATTTACTTTTTTAGGTTAAGAAAATGATTAAATGTTTTGAAAAAGCACATTTTTGTGCCTTTTGAAATTAGCATTGCTTAATATCTGATTTTATGACACAATGCATTTTTGAATTTGCTTCTTTTACAGTTTCTGAGTAAAAAAGTAATGCCCTTATGAATTTTGGGATTTTATGGGGACATGTGTTTGAGTTCTGGAAATTCTTTATGCAAAACAATTTCTTATGTGTGGTCACTTTAGCAGTGTTTCAACGTTTGTAAAGGATTTTAAATCAATTCGAGGAAATATTTATTAATTTGAAATAAAATCATCTGCACTTGAAATGATACTGGTCCTTCTGCAAAAAGTCGACTTGAACTAGTTTGAAAGCTAGAATTGTAAAATGATTTATAAGGATGAGACCACCCCATTAAATTTTTCTCTAAATGGCAATAGAATATGAATTGTAGTTTTTATACATTAAGGAATTTTTGTCATTTTTTTTTCTTTTTTTTAATATTGCTATTTGAATTCTTGACTATTTACTCATTATAATTCTTACTGAGTATCGTTTGTAAAATACACCAGAATAGAAACAATTTTTGAAGAAAAGTTCTTGTAATATTTATACGCAGCTTAAATTGTGCACATTCTTATATTTTCTGTTTCCAAAGATAACACATGTCGCCTCCAAAAGAAGCTTGCCGACTTCAATGCACGTGCAACTAATCCCCTAGGGGGCGAAAAGTGGCTTTCCCTCAGTGAGGTGTTAAAAGGTGGGTTGGGTGCTACTATGTAAATATTACTGTAACTGTGTGTGTGTGTAACTTGTTCTTGGGGGGGTTCACGAAACAAATACTTGCCCACTATGAAAGAACAATCGATCCTTATAGACAGTTCATTTCCGAACTTCCACGCAATCCATTGCCTTTTTACTAGTTTTACAAAATATTCTAGAAAATTTCATTTATTAGATTCGAGCTTCTGGAATTTGACTTTCATTGCACAGTCCTCTTTTTCTTAAAAAAAAACTTCCATTGTTATGCAATGTAGAAATTGAATGGATGAGATTTATTTGGTGAATATATATCTTTCTCTTTTTTCCCCTCCAATTAATGTTTTGATGTTGGAATTTACATTTATGTTACGAAGTTAAAATTAAAATAAATGTTTCTTGGGATATTTTTTCTTCTATAAAGATTATTTTACTCCGAATCAAAAATTTTGGAACACTTCGATTTCCACATGAAAGGATAGTGACAATTTTGTTTCTACTGGTTGTGTGGAATAATGGAAACAGCTGTGATATTGCACTTTTTCTTTGGCACTTAAAAGAGGTTGCGAAAGTTCCAACTTGGCGACTTTTTATTTTTTTTTGCCAGAGTCTTTGAAATCGTGGATCCGTGCTAAAAGAAAAAAAAAAGAAGCTTGTTAAATTGAATGTTGATGAATACAAAAAGGAGCTATTCGTTTATCACATTTTCCGGATTTAAATAACTCCATTTGTATATAGGGAAATATAATTCTAGTACAAGTAAAATTTCGTGTGTATTCTACTTTTTACAGCTTTAATTCTAACTCATAAAATCAATTTCTTTGAGAATTTTATTTTCAAAATATTTATCTTGGAGTATAAAAGAATTCAAAAAGAAATTGCCTGATGATTACAACTTCCGTATTGAATCAGTAGACATACCAAAACTGAACTATAGAAACTTTGAAATGAATAATATTGATTTATTTTAAAGTCTGCACAAAAAATCAGAAATTCTAGCTCCTAGCAAGGCTTATCGAAAAGTTACATGCATTTTAGTTAAATGCTATCCAGACCGAAATGATCGTTAAGGAGGGATAACATCACAGCAGGGCCGAAGTACATTTTCGTTTCTTCAAATATTTCATTTCTTTTCTGCTACTATTTAAAAATAAATATTGCAGAAAATCCTGAAGTTTGAAAGAATTCGTAGCGTTTATCTCTCTGGTAAAGTTTCTCCACCTTGCACTCACTTTCACATTTTGATATTTCGACACCCAGCTTTTCACATAAGCGCATTCAACACATCCTTATTTTCATTCTCACACTTTTTTCTAAATGTTTTTCATTTGAAAATTTCCCATGATATTTTGATTCATTTCATAAAAATAGATTTTTGTAGCTGAAGTAGCAAAACATCAAATTACAGAGCAATAAAGCAGAAAACTGACTAAAACAGTAAATTTCACCCTCTGAATACATTGCAAAATGGCCATTTCTTATAAAGTATTCATTTTATCTAAAATGAACTTCGACACATGAGTCACAAATGTGTCACAAGTCTTTTAAAACTAAATAGACTAATCTGTTATGTTGATTAGATCTTGACTATTTGCAACCGTTAGTCTCCAAAATCAAAATTATGTACTGTGAACAAAATGTAATTTATAAGCTTAAAATAGTCATTTAAGATTAACCAGAAAAAATACTTTCAAGCTTACATCTGAATATAAACCGTAATTCTTCTTACGAAAAGTAGGAAGAAGAAGAATCTTTGTGTTAGACTATAGACAAAAATGATTCTGTAATTCAATTGAATTTAATATATTTCCAAAATTCAGATAGAATAAGACTAAATTGAATGAGTTTTGATTTAAATTAGTCTATTTCTATGAAAAGAAATTTAGATTATTTCTTCTTTTAGGTTATATGAAACATTTTTGTGGGAAAAATATGGGAATTATTAGATCCTTGTGCTAATATACATTTCCGGGATAAAAGTTCTTTGTAAAATAGACTTAAATATGTAACTACTAGCATTTCGTCAAAATCCTAGTTTCTGTAGAGAAAGAGCAATAAACATTGAAAACATACAAGAGTATTGATAATATTTAGAAGAAATGTATTTCTTTAGAATTAATTATCGTAATCATTGAAGAAAATATTTGTGCAGTATAGTTTACATTGTTTATTGATTAAATTTTAGGAACTTCTTGGAACACAAAATTGTGTTTTATTTTTTAATATAAAATTGAATACTATCGAAAAATTTCTAGTTTTAAATTTCCTTCCGATCTGATAGACTAACTCTATATCTTAGATTATATAATACCTCATGTTTAAATATGAATACCTGGATCCGTGAAAGTAATAACCATTTCATATTTTATTGGTTGTTAGTACTTTGAGGATAAATTTAAAATCTCTAATTGTACGATGGGAGCTATTTGGTGAAGAGGAAAACGTATTGAATTCTGAGATGGGCTTACTTCAGGATGGGGAAAGAAATTTAATGAACCAAAATCTATGGGAATAACAATTAATCGAGAGGAAATAAATATGCTTTAGGTAATGATGTACCTAATAATGACATTTTTTATTTACAGCGTTTTATCGCCCTAAGCATCTGCTGAAAATTACCGTATAAAAAATTCGGTTATATGTGTGCAATGCGTGTTCGTGAGTAATATATATATATATACATATATATGCACATAATTCGAGGTAGAGTTTATCTTCTTATCTATGATCGAAGGAAGAGAAGTTGAACGTTATTCAGGCTCACTTCAAAGCCTGAAACATTGTCGAATAAGAAACTAATCACATGGAGCTGACGCAAGATGTTCGACGGACTGTAGTACTTTTTGCTCTTTTAGCATTCCACTTACAGAAAAAAATCACAGGATATGTGCTGGAACAATTATAAATTAGTTTTAAACATCTAAGAAAAATGGATCTCACTCTTTAAAACTGATTTGAGAAAACTTTCACCAATCACCCCAATGCACAATGCTCTTCTCTTTAAAGAGGCTCTGGCTCTTTCTGCATATAACTTGGTAAAAGGAGATTAAATCACATAAATAGATTATACACTCAAGAGCCAAAACATTATGACCACCCCTACATTTTGCAATGAACTCGCCTGGATGACGTGGTGGCACGTGATCAGGTGGAAGGGATATTTAACTGCTGCTGGAGAGTCTGAAGAATCATTCTTTCACTTACTTCTGTGTGTGATGGGAAAGGCTGCGGATCTAAGCGACTTTGATAGAGGGCAGATTGTAATGTCTCGAAGGCTCGGAACAAGTATTTCCGAAACTGCACGACTCGTGGGTTGTTCGCGATCTGCAGTTGTCAGTACTTATGCAAAGTGGATGAATGACGGTGAAACCAGCAGTAGACGACATTGTGTTGACGTCCACTCGCTATCAAAGAAAAAGGTCATCGGAGACTGTCTGGCATGGTGAAGCAAAACCGGAGCCAGATAGTGGCTCGGCTGACAGTCTAATACAATGCAGGGCCAAGTAGAATAAATAGTATTGGAGCACACTGTTCAGCGGAAGCTGTTGGATATGGGACTACGCAGCAAACTTCCCACTCGTGTGCCTTTGCTGACCAAGCGTCATCTCCAACTGCGCCTGGGGCTGGGCTCGGGAACATCACGACTGGTCCATGGATCAGTGGGAGAGAGTTGCCTGGTCAGATGAATAACGGTTTGTCATTCATCACGCCGATGGCCGTGTCAGGATACGCCGTCTTCCAGGAGAAAAGTTGCTCGCTCAATGCACAGTAGGTCATACACAGGCCGGTGGTGGCGGTATTATGCTTTGGAGTACGTTGTCTTGGGCGTCTCTGGGACCCATGGTTGTGGTAGAGCAAACCATGAATGCTACAGGGTATCTGAACATCATTGTGGACCAGTTGCACCCTTACATGGCCTCTGTTTTTCCAGCTGGAAATGGAATGTTCCAACAAGACAACGCCCCGTGTCACAAGGCTAAAATTGTGTTGGTGTGGCTCCAGGAACATGATGCTGAATTCCAGTTAATGTCCTGGCTGCCTAACTCACCTCATATCACTCCGATACAACACATTTGAGATGTCATGGGACGGCAGCTTAGAGTTCAAAGACTACCCATTCGCAATATTTCGGATTTGCGTGACCGTTGCTTAAACATCTGGCACAATCTATCTCCGGCCATCTACCAGGGACTTGTGGCATCCATGCCAAGGCGGGTTGAAGCTGTGTTGCGCGCAAAAGGTGGGCTAACTCGTTATTGACAGGTGGTTATAATGTTTTGGCTTTTGAGTGTAAATAAAGAGAAGGTAAAAAAGTGAAAATGCATTGTAATTTCTTTTCATAGAATAATCTGAAATGGATTTGTTATGAAGTAACTGCACATCTAAGTATTAAGAAATGACCAGTGATTGTTTTCTATTTAACTCTGAAATCGTAAACAATTATTCTGCATCCTTATTCGAAAGCAAAATATTTTTCCCACTATAAAGGCTTGAGTTATCGTAAATGAATATTTAGTAGAGATACTTACAAATTATTTTGAACAATTGTGGTTTTGACACAAAAGCGATAGCAAACAAATGACGCTAAGCAAGGCTGTTTATAGCCTATAATGTATCAACCACCCTAAAATTTTCTCATTAAAATACAATAAATTTATAAAGCAGCATTATCCAGAACAATTATATGAGCTTTATGAAATGAATGGGCAAATATTCAAATGCCAGGTAAGAAAAATGGTTCATGTATCCAAGGTAAGGATGGTAATACAATTCCTTTGCCCACAAATCCAAACAAATACTTTTTTTTATTAGTGGTATGTGAGTATCAGCTTAAAGAAGCGCTAAATAAAATAAATATTATCAGTAATATATCTTTCTGCGTTAAAATATATCATTTGAATAAAATGTTTAAATAAAATAAATATTTCACAGATAGATGTTTTAATAAGCTTTTTTTTATCAAAGTAAGTAGAAGAAATTATCATTACAAAGTGTACTTGAAAATATCATTCAATCAACCATTAGAAAATTTAGAGAAGTATATAAAAAGTATGTTATTTAATGTATTGACATTATTTGACATAAACTGAGAATAAAAAAATTCTGATTCTCCGTAAATTGTGTTACATTGTTCTATTAAAAACATGGAAGTGTAAGTACAGATTTGTTGAATTGTCTTGATGTTGAAGAGAGCTTAGGAGTATGGTCTTGGAACCAAAGTGAGAATTCTTTGTGAAAATGTTTTCTCAAGGTAGATAAATTTATTAAATTTTCTTTTTCAACAAATATCTGAAATAAATAAGGTTAATCTTATAGAATATGCTAACGAAAGATTGAACAGCCAAAATAGAAACAAAGTAAACATATATAGTGGACCTGAATTGAATAGAACCTAGTTTTAGTCTAGTTAGTTGGTTGCAATGTGTTATGTTAGATATACGAGAGTTATGAATGCTTTTTACCAATGGGTTGGTTTAACGCAGGTACCGCATTGATAGATTCATGTATTTAAGTATGCATAAAATATAAGAATTGATCAATACTTGTAGTTGTACTTGCTTTTTTCTGTAACTCATTAGAATTACTTTTTTCTCGTTACAGAAGAAAAAATAAGCTGCGCTAAAGTTTTAAGCATATTATCCAATTATACGATTAAGTATAATACCTGTCCTATAAATATCAAGAGTTTTTCTGAAATATATTCAAATTAATAAATACTCCTTGAAAGAACTAAATAACATAACAAGTTATTGTCAAACATATTTGATTTAATTTAGACACACATTGTGAGACATTGAAAATGCAACGTCAAAAAGGAGTGGATAGAAGAAATGCAAAATTCAAGGCACTTCACCAAGAAATGCAAATGATTTGAAATGCAAAGTTCTCCGGCTAATTAGGATACAGAAAAGGTTCCAACAGAATTGACAATATTCATGCCATTATTTATGTCAAGGGAATCACAGTAGATATTTTTTCTCGCCTTAGAATAAACGTGTTTTAACAGAGAATATCACGTCACAGCCAACGAAGTCAGTTCCAATATGTATATGGTTTTACGAAGAGATTGTGGTTAGACAAAGAAGTCAAATCTATTAGTTGACAGTCACCTAGAAGCGGTGGTTGAAACTAAGAAATATGGCCAGTTTGAGGGGAGCCAGTGCATCTAGAGGGATCTCTGTACGCCTGTATCAATTTATCCACTGACCAAGCAGTGGCAGACCGGCAAGCCATTTCTTCCACAATTTTGCAACACGTTCAAAACACCCTTTTGTTTGTCTAATGATACTCTCCGTGTACGAAAATGGCATCAACCTGTAGACAGATCTATTTCAGTCGCATTTGTGGAACACTCCACTATGGGACAACTTTACATCATTGACGTCATGGTTTGTATATAATGTTATCGTAAGCGACCATAGATTACTATGATGGCGCATTATGATCTAAATTGGTCCTTGCGCCATAAAAAAAGAAAAAAAAAAGATTACTATTAATTTTTATTTAGCGCACTATCTGACGACTCACCGATTCATGGCTAATGCATTGCAGCTGGTGACAATCATCTGACTTTTGTGAGTATCTAGTGCCCTGAAGCAATAGGATATAAGGTATTGCTAAACAATGCACGTATTAGCTAACATGCTTTGAAAGATGCATAGATGGTTTTCTGGCCACCATTATGCTCTAATCCCTTATTAATAGAATACGTATTGGACGTCACTAGATATCTATTTCCTGCCCTTCCAATACCATGTTACTCAGAAGATAACTGGGAAAAATCGGTGACGGGGAATGAAGAGACATCACTCAGAACGTCATTCATAACCTCGTTGATTTTGAAACAAGACTATTTGTTTCTTTATCTCCTTCCGAGGTGGTTCTACAGCCTACTGAGAAATCAGTGTTTGTACTCTGTATCACGAATATCATTTCAAAATAAGTATCACTTATTGTTCGTAGATATCTCTCCCTGACATTCGAGTGTATTCACTTCCTGGCCTCTCTTTTCTGGAGTAGTATTTTCAATGCTACGTAGTGTAATTGTTTCTGAAACTCTTTCAACTTCCTAAGCAAGAAACTCAATATATCTTAATTGTTAACTTCTCGTACGAAATGCATTTTGTGGCACAAAAGGTTCAATTTAATATAGATTTTGTCATTTGAACAAAATCTTGATTTCAATGAATATATAGAAGCATATGTTTTTAGAAATAATACAAAAAATGTACTACTTACACATTCTTAAAATATTTATTTTGAATTTTTATTTTTATAGCAGGGAACATTTTCAATTTATAACATTTGAAATTAATTGGACTATTTACAGTGTCTTACATTTAATATTCATGCCATAGTATTTTATAAAATACTTTTGAGTAGTATGTCAGTATAAGCTCTTAATTTGAGGAATAAAGTTCAGGTTCTTAAAAAGAGCAAAAAACTTTGCTTTTTCATGTTGAATTTTGATAAAAAGAAATTATTAAAGTTTTGCTTGAAATGCAGTCTTTTACCATAGTGTATCTTCATGCAATAGTTTGCTGTTTTGAATATGAAATTTCTAATACGTACATGAAATTGGCTCCAGAAACTAAATTAAATACGTTTTTCCATATGGAAATATCAATATTTCTGGTAGCTTTGATTAATCTATAAGTTATGATAGTTTTGAATGAAAGAACTATTATATTAATATGAATATTAACTTATATGACAGTTGTTCCCTCTAAATACATTAAATAATATAAATACGATTACATTCAAACAATTTTACTGATTCTTTCTTTATAATAATAAGTGAAGAATGAGAAAAAATAAAGTTAAATATGGGACTCGTAATATAATATTTTAACGGATAATTAAGATTTATGTATTACAAATTTGAAATTATCTTCAGAAATTGAAGACGAAGTAGCTGTGGAATTCAAAGGATCAAGACGCCTGCTCATGTGTAAGCACTATTTTCTTTTTATTTATTATTTAAAATTAAATAATCCTTTATGTACCAAATTTAATATTTGTCATGGCTTATATATATAATTTGTTCAACAAAGTATTATTTTTTAATAAATAATTTAATTTTTATCTTTTTAATCTGAAATACATAATATTTTTAATAATTACTAAGGAAAAAAGTTCGTATATTTAATTATAAGAACTGTTTAAACACTTGATTTAGACTATTGTATTTAAAGTAGCTTGTAGTAGTAGTCTTAAGTATCTTAAAATTCAAGCCAAAAAGTCATAAAAAATGTATAGTAGTTAGTATATATAAATTAATTGTTCTGCATCTTTAGTTTTTTCTTAACTTAGTTTCTTATTTATTTCCACTTGTTTTTTAGAACAAATTTTAAATAAATAAAAGTTTATAGTACTTTTATAAGCTGAAAGCATGTTAACCCTTTACTACATTTAAAAAAACATCTTCTATTTATGCGGAAAACTTACAAATTAATGAGGAATGATAAGTAGATATATACTTAAGAAACTTATTAAAAATTATAACAAAAACTGTAAATAGTAATATTTACAAAGCAAAGCTTGTAACATTCCTGCTTGAACTTCTTTATAGGAAAATAATGTAATTTTTGTAAGAGCTTCTTCTTTTTCACATTTGCAAGCAAAAAATAATTTAATTCGAAAACCTTTAAAGATTTTTAATTTTTGAAAATTTTGAATTTAATGTTACTTCTTTATAAAAGTATGTTTTATTAGAATATTATCTGTGCATGATGGAGTTTAAAAATATACAACGAAAATATATGTAAGCGATAGGCAACAATACTCTGACACAATACGTGCCTATGAAGAAAGTGTAATGCTCTTGGTTTTTTTATATACAGTTTCTTCAAAAAAGTATTATTTGGAATACATTTTTGAAAATCAAAAATGGTATTTCATTAATGCATTTTTCAATTTTTATTGGGAAAACTTCTCAATTACTTCTACTTCTAATGCCATTAAAAGTTTTGCACTTCTTAATTTAGAAGCAATGGTATTGCAAATTATAGGGTTGTATTAACTAATGGTAAAAGATTTTACTTTGAATCCAAATCCCTAAGAATATAAAAAATAATACAAAAGGACTGTTGGAAAGTAAAACTTGTTATATTATAGTTTTTAGACTCTTTTCAAGCGTATTAATACTATATAAATGAATAGATTTTAATAGGAAATACGATAAAAGTTATTTAAAAAGTTACGGTTTAAACTGTGCACGAATTTTAGTTATCAAATTTTGGCCTTTTTACATGTTTTTCTTCATGACTAAGATTTGAAAAAGAACCAAAATTTCAATTCATATTCTCATTCATCAAATAATAATAATTATTATTCAATAAATATACACACACAAATTTAAGATTGTACGCCCATTTAATATTTTTATGAATGTTTCTTAAACTTGGTCATATTTATTGTTAAAATCTAAAAGAATTACTACGCGAAGTGGCTTTTAAAATGTCATTACGGACTATTTAAATCAACAACAAAAAAATCATTATTATTTTACTAAGAAATTCGCAATAACCACAGTTCTCCCCACTAACATTAAGTTTCTCCTAGTAAATAATGAATTAGTTGGATTATAAATTTTAAATATTTGCGTCACTATTCCTCAATAGTTTAGAGGAGAAATCAATTTTTATAAATATTCCACTATATATAACTCAGGAGTGTGTCTCAGAAAATTGATAGCTATCAGAAAAAGGAATTACTTACTAAATATAGATAACCTCAATAGTATATAGCACACTCTTAAAATTAGATTAAACATAATTTTAAGGCCAGCCTGTTCTCTATATTTACCTGTACTACTGGGCTGCGAGGAAGAAAAAACAGGGGGAGAATAAGATTTCATTATTTAAAAAAAATACTGGATTTACTACATCTGTTTCGGTTTACTTTCTATCATGCCATCAGAACAAATTTAACAATCTATATATGGACATTCTATATTCTAAAGTTATTATTTTTCTTAATGTAAATATTAATAAGCAGTTGTTCAATTTCCTTTGAAACATTATAAATGTTTAAGATGGAAATAGACGTATATGTATATATATTGAATATTAATTATGGTGTGAAAACTATATATTTCTTTCTCAGATGATGAAGAAGACAGCAGCACACCTGATTCTTTTTTCTCCTCCGACGAAGGTGAGATCAATTGAAAGAGATTGTTTTATTTTTTATTCAATTTTAGATATTTATTGAACCAGTTAATGAAATCAAAAGTGACGTTGTTTTAAGATTTTATGCTTATCATGAATGAGCAAGAAATAATTACCATCATTTGAAACCTCATTGAAAAGTCCTAATTTCTCAGAGTTGGCTGTTTAGTATTTATTATTTAAAAGAATATTTGTAAATTTATATTTAGTTTAAAATTTATTTTTGATTATCTAATGATATACGTAAAATTCCAATTATTTTTATACAACAAAAATGATGCTAGAAAAAAGGTAAAATAAGCTCACAGTTTCAAGACACAATGATATGAACACATTTTTTTTTCACAAATAAATTCACTTTGAATGATAAAAGTATTCATTAGAAATTAAAATATTAAAACCGTAAGAATGATGAAGAATTATTTCATATTTTGACTAATTTTATATTTAAAAATTTTGAAATGTTTTTTTGAAAAGAGATTAAAGCTAAGTAAGAGAGAGCAAAATATTCAAAAATTCTTAGCCAAGCCAAGTTTGGAGAGAAAAATTTTGTATTTGAGACCATTAGCTCATATTATTGAAATCATGTTTTAAAACGATTAACATACGAACTAATCTCTTAAACATTATTAAATTAAAATTGCGCAATGCATTTCGTAGTTAAGAGTTAAAAGTGTTTATTTGTCTCTGCCTGTAGGTTACTCTGATGCCATCTATGGAGAACCTGAAATTCTAAAATACAGACAAGGTTCACATCATTCAGGTACATTTATATTGACATTTATTAAGAACTATTTACTAAACTACTTAATCGAAATATTTTTATTAGAACTATTCGATCTTATTCTTTTTATATTCACAAATTAGCCTAAGCCATATCAGTTCTATTGGTCCATTGTTACGCTTTTTTAAGAATAAAATTAAAATATTTTGATTGTGATCCTATGCTGTGTTTTACTCTTAAATTAGAGATTTAAATGTAATTTTTTTCTGTTCTTTTTGTACTTTTAATGCTGATCAACATCATTAAAAATAAGATATTCTCTGAATAAAACACTTTTTTAATATTTCTCTTTCGCGTTTTTTCTCATTAAATATTTATTATTGCTTAATAGATATTGACAGTTGAAACTAATTTCCAAAATTTTGAAATATTTTATATTACACTATATATTTGCTTTGATTTTATTTTTAGGACATTCCTCAGCTAAAAAAGAGCAGATGGAAACAAAAAAACTTTCAGGTAATCTTTTAAACTATTTATAATGTATCAATAAGTGATAGGAATAATATTTTTAAAAGAACGTGTGGCATAAAAATAAATTTGCTAAAAACGTATTTACTGAAGGGGAAGTTCATTTACAATTTATCTGTTGTTAACAACCAGCTTATTTAAACCGGACAACTAGTGTCTATTTTGTTATGCGGAACAACATGTTTTAATTGTTCTTTATTTCGTATGCATTCAATTTTATCAAAAGGATTTCTGATCAAAGGGATTTTAAACTGTTTTTTTTTTGTTGCTTCTTCCAAGTTTTACACAAAAATTTGATAATTTGTATAAAAATGATATTTATATTTTTGATGATTTTTTTAAATGATTACTGCTTTGATGATTAATTAAGAGGTTTCTCAACAAAAGAAATATTATGAAAAAACAAAGAAGTTTTTTGTCAGCTATATAATTCTACATTGCTGACATTTGACATTTTACTAAATGTTTCATCCCTGATTATACCAAGTTTATTTTGAGAGCCATGCTAAAAATGTTGTGCGTCGGATAAAATATTAGTTCATTTAATATTAAGAACAAGAGATTGATATGATTTTGAGCCCCACTATATTTTCTTATTATAAAATAAAAGTAAGAGGAGTAGAAGGGAAAAACTAATTTTTATCTTATTCAGTTATTGAAATTATATCGTTTTTTTTTGTTAATGAATATGTTTTAAACTATTTCTTAATGTATTAAATTTCACCTAAGAAGTTGTTTTTTATGGTATTCTAAACTTGGAATTTATTATAGTATATATATATATATATATTTAACTTTTCTTTTTTAGACAAAGACAAGAAAGAACTTCTGAAACAGTACTCTCGAAAGAATTCAGGTAAGGAAACGTACTTTTTGAGAAAAAAAATAACTTTCAATTTAGCAAAATCCTTAATCACCAAAAAATAAAGTTTATAATAAATTAAATAAGTTAATTACATCTGGATTAGAAATTTTTTTTCCGGCTTGCACATTCAGTTGTATATCATCTCATAAACGTCTTGTTCAATTTTTCGCTTGTGTAAATATTTCACAATCATGAAAAATGCAGTACAGTAAAAAATTATAAATAAATATTTATTAAATGTTATACTGTTTGTGTGTGTGTGTAGATCAAAATCTGTTCAAATTCGCATTTTCTCTAGACTTCTTAAAATCTTGTTATACGAGGTATTGAATAGTTTTGAATAGTGCACATGCAATTTAAGTAAAACTATAACAGTCAACTTTGTAAAACAATTATCCTAATTAAGGATAACAGATGACTTTTGCTGAGTATTTGGTTTTCCTAAATTGAAATTACAATTTGTGAAGTAAAATTAAAACAAACTTTCTTTCAGTAAACAGCTAATTTTACATATATTGTCAATTCCATGTAATTGAAATTATAACAATTTTTGTAGACATTTCAATTAAAATGATGATAACTTTGAATTAGCTTCCAAAATATCTTTTTTCGAAAATCTCACTTATATATATTGTAATAAAAAATTTCATATTGGTAATTTCGATCAAATTTCGAAGATTTTTTTTGTTGAATTTTATTATGTTATCATTATTAATATTGAATTCGGTTTACATTCATTAAAAAAGTTTCGTGAATAATTTTATTGGTTAAACAATTTATACATTTCTAATTAATTAAAAAAACCTGCAATTTTTATAGAATTCGAATAAAATAAAGCTACAGTTTTTATCTGATTTAAACACAAAAAGTTGAATTATTTTTATTATTCAAAAATGCTATTATGTAACAAATATTTTATGCTTTTTCTTAGATAATATGTTTGCTGATTCATCGTACCTAAACACTGACGAATATGACTTTTATCCAGGTAATGTATATTTATATATATAGGATATTTTAAAAATCATTAACATTTATAATTTCTTGAACATTATGTGGATTCTTTTCGCTAGTCTTTTATGACACCATTTTTTTCTTCTTTTCTTTTAGGATCGAAAACTGTTGCTGACCTGGGTTCAAGTTAGTAAACAATTCCTTAGGTAGCATTATAACGGGAAACAATAAGATATTTTAGATGAATTTATATTGAAAAAGGTCCAAGAGCTTAGAATAAACGTGTATATTTTCTATAACTCTAGGAAAAAATTTAATTTGGAAAAAATTGCATATTTAAGCAAATTTTTGTACAAATATTTGATATAGTTTTGAGATAATACATTAATTGACTTTTCTATATATAAAACACTTAGTCCAAATTTTACTTATTCAATTTATATTTCGAGCAACTATTGATCTTCAAAATATTTTTGACAAAATTAGAAATAAGAATTGGGAAAAAGGAATGCATATATTGTTGGAAAAAATGTAGTTAATTCCACAATTACTAATAAATCCCCAGTTTACTTTATGTGCATCCTATTGAAAAACCATAAAGACAAAGGTATTAAAATCAAATTGTTTACCTTTAGTGTTATAAACTGTTACTTAAGTTTTAATGCACCAAATCTATTTTTAATTAGAAAATATTCGTTCCTGATAAGAGAATATGTAAAAAAGTAATGACTGGAAAGAGGAATTGAAAAGGTACTGAGAAATCATTAAGTGTTCTCTAGAGGCATCGTAACTATTGGAAAATAGAAAATAAATCTAGATAGTTAATTTTAGTAAAAATAATTAAATAAAATATCGAAAAAGGTCTTGTTAGAATCTTATGCTTGTTCAGGTTTAGAATTAGCCTTCGGTGAATAATTTATATTGATATTATAGAAAAATACTGCATACACTCAATAATAGGAATTTGTAGACTTTTGTATTCTGATGAAACCCCACATGCTTGTGTAAGACAAGATCCCTACTACTACACTGGTGGTCAAAACTTAAGGAACAGTTGTTGTTTTCACCATAACTTCTCGAGAAATCATCTGAAACACATGAAACTCAGAAATAAGGGGTAGCATTTTGTACTTAAGCAACGACGAAAGCATAGTTACGAAAAAATGATTACAATGGAATCAAACAAAAAAGGCTTAATTGAACTCGTAATATCATTACACATGATTATATGTCCAAGAGGAAGAACAACAAGCATATATTATTTATTATGTGATATGCCCTTTCCCCTTACTGCAATGATTGCTTTTCCCCGTCTCTCCCTACTCAGCACTATATTGTCCGACAGTTTTTGAGGTAATAGTGTCCATTCCTCAATCATCTGTTTTAGTTAATGGGTGTTCCCCGGAGATCTAATCGTGCCACAAGGTATCTCCCCAAAGCATACCACACATGTTCTATGGGGCTTAAACCGGAAAAAACACTGACCAATGTATTCGAATGATATCTTCCCTTTCCAGTTGCTGCTGAAAATCAGCAGTCCGGTGTGGTCATGGGCTGTCATCCATAAAAAAAAACTCTGGTCCTGCACCTTGGAACAGACGCACATGGTGAAGGATCTCCTTCTTACAATAGCTATTTTTGTTTACAGAACCTCTATCGAAAGCGTGGAGCCCAGTCCACCCATTCAGCATAATGCCTCCTCAGACGACAACTCCAGGACCACCGTAACGGTTTCTTTCCGTGATGCTACTGGGATGAAACCGTGTCCCGACCTGTCTTCAAATCAACTGGAGTTAAGAATCGCTTGTGTCACTGAAACGACTCTCATAGTAAAGAAAACACAACGAGTTCATTGATGGAATTTTCAGTTTTTGTGTTCCTTACACCACTCTAAATGGTACCACCAATGGCCACTTTTCAAAGTGACGCAGCGTTCAGGATAGCGAATGAATACCACCTTTGTGACGGCATCCAGTCACAGTAAACCACACTTGTCGCCTTGTTGCTGTGAGCAGTTTTTAAGCACTGGCACTTGCTGACTGGTATCGGGCTATTTTCACCTACATAACAATATACCAGCCATCAACTGCAGCTATTTTCCTAGGATGTCCACCATTAAATTTCTAACAGCTGTACCAATAATTTGGAAGGTTTTCAAAACGTACGGTACCATACTTTTATTGCTTCCGAACTCTTCAGTTACACTAGTCAAACTACAACGCGCCTCCATCTTTCCGATCATTTTCCCAGGTATGAAGTCATCCAGGTGATTTCTTCTAATCCTGTTTTGTGAAGGAACTCGCTTGCACTTGCAGCGAATACCTTTAATTTCTCTTCCGTTTTTCCTTTTATTGTTGTCTTGAGCTGCGCGAGCAAATCGCAAGCGTTTTGAGCTCACTCTCGTCGTCTATAAAGTTTTATTCCTGACATTTGAATACACATCGCCTTTCTACTGAATTGCATTATAATAGTACAAATTGCAATAACCCCTTTTCTCCAACTTCATGCCTGTCTGCTAAAATTTACATTGTTGCTTATGTTTTGCATACCAGTGTAGATTCATAGAGTTTTATATTGCATTTCTTTTTATTTCAAACATCATTTTTCTTTGTATAATTCCTATCTTAATTTTCTTTTTACCTTTATCTCATTTCAACTACATTACTTTTCAGCGACTCATAAAATTTTCAGTGGATGGAAATTTGTATTATTAGCTTTTAAATATTTTGTAATTCGCCCTCAGATTTATATAATATGTGTATACTAGTATTTGTATAAATAAATTTTCGTTTTCTAGGTTCCCAAGATGACCAGCTCTTTCGTAATGATGCAGGTAACTAAACTGTTATTTTCATACATTGGAAAACAGAAAACGAGACCACGGACACGGCATTTCTAGCGCATAGTCGCAAATATTCTTCCAAATTGGTTTTCAGATGCATTGTATATGTCAAATCACTGATTTAATAAAAGCATGTATTTTTGAAGAACGGGTTTTGTAAGTGCTCTATTACAATTTGAAATTGTTCATCACAACTCCTCCACTCATATGCTATGAAATAAAACATTTTACTACGCATAACGATAAATTTAGTAAGGAATATAGATTATTTTATGTATTGAGTTTTTTTGGTCTCAATTTGGAAATACGTCTTCCCATTTTTTGTTTGTTTGCTTTATTTTATATTTAGTGAAATAACTCCTTTCGCGCATAAAAATCTAAATCAGTTTTTCAGGAACACACTAAATAATAATTTTGTGCTATATTTTAAGGTGTATTTTTGATATATGAACTATTATTTATAAAATGTACCATATATATTTTTTTGTATTTCAAGATTTACTGATGGAGTAATTTTAATTATTTTGAATGTTACAGTACATAGTCGATTTTCTTGTACTTCTTTATATATTTTTTTTGATGAATTACTTATAAAACTCTCAGTTGATGCAGACTATGTGTTTGTCACAACTAATTTCCAACACATACATAATATTTTTTATATTCTCTTGAAATGAAGGCAATGATCTTTATGTGAACGTTTAAATGAGTATTCACACACAAACTAAAAATATTACAAATATAGATTATTTTGGAATTTATTATGTGTTATTAATTTCAAATTCATGTTGGTATTACAAAATTCGATTTTTTACTTTTCATAATGAAATTTACGAATTAAAATTACTATTTTGACGTAATAAATAAACATTTCCTTGTCCATTAATGTACATGCATAACGAAGATAAAGAATTTATTTGAGTTTAAAACTAATCTTAAAACTAGAAGTTAGTACAAAATGACACAGCTCTAGTTGCTATCGACGCGTATATATTAAAAACATTTATTTAAAACCAAAAATTGATTTTAAAAATTATGAATCTTCTGTTTTATGTGAATGAATTTTAAATTAGTTTCATTCACAAGAAATCAAAGTTCCTGAAATATATTTATAATTTACTTTAAGTATGTTCTTTAATATTCGTAAGATTTGTCTATAGCGCTATGTTATATTTTGAGAATATTTAATTCAATATACTATTTGTTGATCATACCGAAAACTTTTTAAAATTACAGTTCGGGATATTAATTCATAGTAAAATTTTGATTTATACTTCTTTTTTGTTATTTAATATTATTGCCATTTGAACATTTCCTCTTCTAAACAGCGCAGTTGTAAAAGTTGTTATCCAATTTTATCATTACGTTATTCGAAATTAAATTTAAAGGAATTTCTCATTATTCCGTTCATTCTAGTAATTGATTAATAAATGATAATTAACATCACAGAAATTTTGCTTTCTATAAAAAAGGGCCGTATAAAACAATGCTTATCTATTTTAGGAACTAAAATGTTGCGAAACCTAATGGGAATGGAAAGTTGGTTTTTCAAATGGGCGAAGAAGAACAATTGAAAATATTAAAGAAAAAGAACAAACGATATTCATAAAATACATATTTTTTAATGCCAATATTCTAATATTATCGAAATAATCTTTAAGAATATCGGTTTGTTTTTGATTCGTGTTTTTACACTTAGGAGGGGAATTTTGGTAATTTATTTGTTAGTTACAAATAGTTTTCTAAATCGATTTCTTCCATTTTCGAAACCATCATTGAAAAAAATATCGATGAGAGAAAAACCAATTTCATGAG
This sequence comes from Trichonephila clavata, assembly GCA_019973975.1. Classification (NCBI taxonomy): domain Eukaryota; kingdom Metazoa; phylum Arthropoda; class Arachnida; order Araneae; family Nephilidae; genus Trichonephila; species Trichonephila clavata. The sequence continues at coordinate 60,659 of BMAO01034642.1, forward strand.
TAATAAATTTGTAAATTCATATTTATTTTAAATTATCGTAATAAACGTTACAATAGGCAAAACCAACGGAAAGCTTTAATTTTTAAAAAATGGATGCACTAAAAATATTTTTGTATAAAAATTTATATATTTGAATCCAATTTTTTTAAAATAAATTTTGTATGATTAATTGAGATTGACAAATGAGTGTTTAGATAAACCTTCAAAAGAGAAATTTAATTTAAACGTACAATTGTCACATATTATTGATTCTTACAATGTAAAAAAATATATATATTTCTAATATCTTCCGCAACCTTTTTATTTTAGGCATAGAAAATTTATAGCTACCCTACATGCTTAAAGAGAGCTAAACTTTAATGCTGAGATATGAATTAATTTTTAAAAAAATAAAGGTAATCAATTTCTAAAACCTGTTTTCTAGAGTATCTTATTACGCCTCATAAAATTAGATTAAATTTCAAACTTCACAGAATTGTTTTGTAATTTCCTGATTTAGGAGGCATTTAAAAGAATTTCTTTTATAATAACTGATCAGCTCAAATATTCTGTTCTCTACAATTTTTAAATCTATTCTTTTGGCAACAGTACCAGTGACTTGCTTGGTAGCATTATATAGGCATGTGTTACCCTTAGAGAAGAAACCTATTGTTAAGCCAAAAGAAGCGCAAGATAAACGAATTATAGGTCAATAGCTCTGTCAAAAACAATTTTATCTTTGGAGCGATGAAACCATTTAACTAGGCTGGCAGGAATCATTAAATCATGATAGAAAACAACATGAAAAAAGCAGCAGTTGACCTAAAAATGCTGCGAAACGTGAATTTCATGTATTCCCTGAAGTTCTGGTACCAGAAATATGAATATAATCTAGATATATTGCCAAAAATATCAATGAAAAGTTATAGGGCCTGAGATTACATACCCATTGCTAAGACTACCCTTGATACATGTCTTCAGAGGCACCTCAACCATTACATCCAGATAGTTTCTTTTTTTACTGTTTTTCTAATTGTTCTTATAAAATTTAAAGGATTTCGAATTTTCTTTTGGATTTATTAAGCTTCCTGTACAGAAGCACTGATAAACGTTAAATGTGGTAAGATTCAAACTCCATACGTAGATGTATTGTTGTGGTTAGGTGATTGGGATGCTAGTTAAGGTGTCGCTTGACAAAGGATCATCACCAGTACTTCTCGTGCAACTTCAAAATCGCGACGTTAGTAAACAACAATACATTGGAACTATTTAATAGTGCAAAAACCAGTGGATGCTTGGATGAATCTTTAAAGAGACTATAACTTTGAATATTTTTTCGAAAATTATTACCAGAGAAAATGTACAAAGTATTCATTCAACTATACAACAGTCATTATAAATGACTGCTATACTATGTAAAGCTGATTGAATATCTGTGGCAAGAGTTAAAAATGAATGTAAATAAAGATTTATTGAAAGTTGTTGCGTTTTAAGAAAAATAACCCATTTTATGTCTGATCTCTTACAAATGTAAGAAATTCTGTAAATGAACATTGGTGAATAAATTTTTTAATTTGATTTTCTGTTGTTCTTTATTTTGTGTGTATTACTTTTAAACTGTAGAGTAAAGTAATTACAGTGCATTATGATTAATTTCATTGATATATATCAATAAATTTGAATGCATCTTCTTGTTTGTTTTGAAATTCTACCAGTTAATGTTTCAAATGTTTAAAAAAACAAATAAAATACTTTTTGTTAAGACGTGTAATATATACATTATTTTTTATAATTAACATAATACCCTTCATAGCAATTTCGACATAGGTTTTGATATTACCATACTTGTTTGTTCCTTATTAATGATCTTCAATTAGCACTCTATGTTTTGTTTTGCACACTAAAATGCACTTTATTTTTATACTTAATTAGATGCATATTTTATAATACAGACATAGTAATTTATATAATATTTTTTCATCTTTGTTACAAAACTTACATTTTAAAAATTTAAATTGTATAAGTATAGAAAAAAATATATACAATAATTTTTTATCAAGATTAAAGAAAGGCTAAAAAATCAGTCTACTAAACAGAGTTAGTAATATAGAGTCACTATTTATTTCTTCTTTCATTAATTAGATAAGTGAGATCTTATTGAAATAAATTTAATACATTTTGGCAAGTTTTAACTTCATAATTTTGAAATGCTATTGCAGAAATTCAAGAGTATACATATAAAAGGATCACATAAAGGTTATTAAAAAGTATTAAATATTTTGTACTAATCATAACTTATTGATTTACTTAAGAATAAAATCCTTGTAAAAATAACTCGAACCTCAATTAAACTAAAATTGACACCAGAGTATCCAAAAACTTCGATTTTTTACTGCATAGATCTTGATAAAGACATATTAAAAGTTTATCGGAAGATATCATTTAGTTTTTATTCATGGGGAATCATGTTTTTAATTCCATAAGGACATGAATCAAAATAAAAATAAAATTAATGCAAATATTTATATTTTTGGAATTTTTTTTGCATAGTTAAATAATAAAATAGGAGATCTAAAATAATATTGAATGGTGTGAATTTCGGAATAAAATAATTACGTTAAGAAAATATAAAAGAATCTCCAAGATAAACGTATCTACAGAGAAAATAAGCTGCTTGAGATATAACGAAATTATGAATTAAAGCCTGTTAGATGTTAGCTTGCCTTACTTTGAATATCAATCAATATATTAGAAATTCCTCTAATTGTCTTTGAGAAAAATAAAATGTGAACTTTAATTTATCATAGCATTTATTTTCATTTCTTATTAGAATAACCTTGGTGAGATAATATTGAGTAACAATTTGTACTTTAAGTGTATTTTAGAAGCTCTCTAAAAATAAAATAAAATAAACAATTTTTCCTGTATGGGAAAAGAGTATTTACTTTATCAATAACGACAGTTTTTTTTAGTATGCTAATGCATATCATTCGTAATATTTTACCATTGACAGTAATTTCTATTAATTATACTTTTAACATCCAATTAAATATAGTTATAACTAGCTTTTTACCCACGGCTCCACTCGCGTTGATGTCTTTTAATAATTGTCCAAGTCGTAATTACACTGCTGGCCACCGTAAATGCAACGCCCTGAAGGAAGCACTTAAATATCATGAAATTTACAGCATGCATTAGCGGAGGTGAGATATGCAAATGATTAGAATTTCAGCGCAGACACACATCACGCACGCCTGTGGCGCCACCTCAAAGCGCTATTTAAGGCTTGAAGATTTCGACGATTTCAAGTTCGGCAATTGTGTTTTTCTTGTGTTTTTTTTCAAAAAACGATCAGTTATGTCTCGTAGAAAACAGCGATCAGCTTTTGATCAAGTATCCGAGTTCGACAGAGGAAGGATAGTGGCCTACCGAGATTGTGGATTTTGGATTGTGGGATTTTTTTTATTGCTTGACTGGAACAAATAAAATTTAAAAATTCTAAAATTGAGCTTAGTTTAAAAAAACTGAAAACGTTATTTATTATAATAATTAACAACAAAAAATCAATAACTTAAAATATTAATATTTTTAAAAATCGAAAGTATCTACGTTTAATATAAAATTTCTCTTTAAAAGAGCTCAAAACAGAATATTATTCTAAGATGCTACTGTATACCATATTATATGTTCTTCCGTCAGTTGCAAATATGCGAAGATTTGGGCATTGGACACACCGATCTGGCTACAGTATAGCAACAGTAAAACTGGAATTTGCTAAAACTTTAACAATTCGCTAAAACTTTATTTCATTTCCCTCTTTAAAAAGTGGGAGAAAACTGGCATTGTTGGAATTGAGAACTTCTTAGCCAACTTGGCGATATTTCTCAAAGTTTGAGTTTGACATTTAACAAACGTAACGTAATAAACGTCAGACGTTTAATAAAAAACCACTTAAAAATTGCTTTTTGTAAAGATGCTAAATTACTCTATGTTTCAGTTATTTGTTACAAATGTGGTGTGAGAAAATGTTTATTAAAATTTCCATTATTGACCAAATGCATAATTTTGTGCCAACTTGGCGGAGAGTAAGCAAAGTCAACGTTTTACCCGTATAGTTTCCGTTCCCTTAGGAATATAGAATAAAATATATCATATGTTACTCGCTGATAATGTAGCTTTCCATTGGTGAAATAATTTTAAAATCGGACCAGAAGTTCCCGAGATTAGCCGGAACAAACAGACAGACAGACAAAAATTTTAAAAATTGATTTTTGATATAAGTACCGTACATACCTTTAAATGCATTTAATAAAAGCTGCTAATTGAAATTACAAACAGACACTTCAATTTTATTTATTTGTATAGATTTAATGCAATATGTCATTTACCAGCTTTTGAATGAAAATAGGATATATATTAGAATATGTATTTGAAAATAGGTTATATATATATATATATATATATAGCCTATTTTCTAATACATATTAAATTCAATTTAAGCATACAAAATGAAATCGTCTTAAAAACTAAATCACCTCAATTTGTATCATCCCAAATTTGTATTAAAACTAAATATATTGCTTCATTTCGATTGATATATACTAAAAAAAACTAAGCGTATGCTCGAAAAATAAATATTTCTTATATTAAAACGTTTTTATTTCGTACGTTAACTCTTGAAATTAGTTTAAAATATAACATATATAAAGTTAGGCATTTTGGTTAGGAAAAACCAACCTAAATTCTAAGAAAAATGTTGTTTTTTTTTTAAATTTCAGAGAACCATATAAATACATTCATTCTATAAAAACAATATCTTAATAAATAGCATGTTTTTACATAATTTTGATAAAAATTTAATATAGTGTCTTTTTATTTGATACTTTAGATAAATTTCACGTGAATTTGGAGCTTTAGATTAATTAAAATAAGGTAATTGGATTGCAGATTGCAAATTAATCAATATTTCTTAAGATAAATCATGCACTATTTACATTTATCTAAGGAAAACAGCTGATTCACGAGTTCATTCTTACGTATTTAAAGCAAAAAGAATTTAAAAATCTAGAATTTCATAAAAATTAAAAAAAAATAATTTCTGGATTAATTTTGTCAGCCAATTTTTATTATGTTTATAAAAGTACGAAGTTGTTTTTCAGGTTAATGATATTTCCATCATGCAGTTACCGAATTTAAAACGCCCTTAGTGAAAAATTATTTTTGGAAAATTCGAAACGTGGACGTTTAATATTTAGAGTAGTTTTGAAATACCTTTTAAAAGTAACTCTGTATTAATACAAAATATTAGTATTAGCATTGTTTTTTGAGAGATTTCATATAGCGAGTAAGATAAACTCTATTTTATGTAAAAATTTAAATATCCCTTATCTTAAGGTCCTTTTGATACTTATTATAAATGAAACATGTAAATGTTCAAAAGAATATCATTCATACATTTTTTGCTTAGAGTGGACGACATTCCCACTATTATTTATTTCTCAAAAGCGTTTTCCTATTTGCATATGAAAAAAAATATGTATAGTTTTAACTTCCTTTTCATATAATTAATTTAAAAAATCTAGAAAACAAACAAAAAATACTTATATCTTAATTTAAAGAAATGTCTTATAAAATTGCATCAAAAATGTCATGCTTATCCCACCGTATTACACATTTCCTATTCGATTCATTATGCACTTAAAATACATTTAAAACTAAATAAGAGTAAAAAACTTTATTTTATAAAGTGTATGTCAATGAGCTGAAAAATGCTTTAAAAAGTTATAAAAGCTCTAATTTTGATATCGGAAATGAAAGTTAATTAGTAGTTAAAATAGATTAGAAGGTTAATTACTAGTTAAAATAGACAGCATTTTTCCCGTATCTCTTGAGTTAACATGGTTATTTGCTATAATAAAAAATCACTTTAATAGAACTGAAGAAATAGATATACCTTAATTAATTGTATTACTAGCTCTAAGACGAACTGTTGAAAATTTAGTTTTGAATATACGATATGTAATTTCTTGAAAGAAAACAATTCTATACAGTTGGAAGTGTAAAGTTGTTTTCATTACATGTATATTATAGAAATGAAAAAGAACATTTATATCTATAGAAATGTGCCTTTATATGGCCTAAAATTATCTGATAAAGAATAACTAGTTATTCATATTATATCTTGACTTAAAACACTTATGAGAACAAAATAAAAGATTTCCGTTCATTCTTATAGAAACTGAATCCCAAAGTTTTAAACATTATAAAATATATCTTCAATTTCATTTCATTTTATTTTATAATTTTTTTCTGTTAACAATGCACTGTAAAACTGCACTTGGGATTGTAACCGAGAGTTAAGTGATTTACAATAAAGAAGTACTTTCATGCAAAATTTAAGGCTTTAAAGTTAATCTGCTCCTAGGCAAATTTGAATCGTTTTGATAATAATTGGTTGGTTTACATAAAAAATGTGTAGCCCGTATTGTATGTGATCAGATTAAATAAAAATATGCGAACATTTTTGAAAGATAGTTAGTAGAGTAATATTTCGTCCTTGAATAAAAATGTTTATGAAGGCGAATAATATATGTTGGAAAGTAAATCATTTGTATCAACTCACATATCAAACTCATTATCATTTTCAAATCCATCATCATTATCATCATCACTCTCAAATTTATTATCAATACCATGAATATAATTCCGATAAAAAAACTTTTCCAAACTATATAAAATAGAAATGTGATTGATGTGTTTGCTTGTTTTAAAAATATATTTATGAAGATTTGCGCACATTTATTAAAAACATTATATTTCAGAATTTTATTTTGACCAGTGAAGAATGCCAGATATAAGGACAATTTGTCAGGTCTAATGTAGAAATTTTAATAACAGCAAATTATCTACAATAGATAATTATCATTATTGTATGAATTTATACATATTCATGTGAGCCAAATGTATTTTTATATATTTTGGGTTTTCTGTATTAGAATGTGAATAAATTTTAAAAACAGTCTGTTGTGTAATCAATGCTTCCTGATTCACTATAAGATTTAAAATATATTAAAATACTTTTCTATGTTAAGTATCATCATATAAATATTTACTTTTTAAAAATTAGTTATTTTGTGCACTTAATATATCAGTCACTATCTGCACCGCACCGGTTTGGGATAATATATAAAATTTTTGCTTATGATTTATATTAAAACTTTATATTTTTCACTTACGAATGTGTTTCAATGTTATCTCTATCACATTTGAAAAACAAGTTATAACTTCTGTAACATTATGTCATTACGTTTTACAACTGGAAATATAATTCTTTTATAACGTCTTCAAGAATAGAAAGCTTTTCTGATAACATAAAACATAATACCTCGAAATTTTAAGCTGCAATTATCCTGAAATGTTGCATATGTTTTTAATGTTGTTAGACTATGTTTAGTTCTTTAAATTGATTAAATTCTTTTTGCATTGCTATAAAAAAAAATTGAAATAGCTCGAAGGAAATTCTCCTCTTTTTTGGTACTCTAACTACCAGAGTATCACAGAAAAAAAATGAGCCTTCCAGTAGTCGCATACGATGTGTAACATTTGACATGTTATCGTGGTAAATTGGCAATAGCAACTTAAATCCTGAAAAAAATGAATCGAGTATGATTGGAAATAATTTTCTCTGGAATAATGATATCTTTAATGAAAATTTTATTTAATTAACACAAGGAGTAATGCAATTTTTTACCAAAAATAATTATTTCTGTTCAATTTGGAGAAGAGTGGTAATGATAACTTAAGATGACTAAAATATGACATATATACTTGTGATTTCAAAGTATTTAAACACCGTTGAAAAACAGCGTCAATAGCAGTACCACTGTTAGTTGTCAAAACATTTTGATTTGTGCTCCTTTCGAGCTTGAGTTCATCATTCAAAAAAGCTATGAGTGGCTCGGCTTCTAGCAAACTGAAGTTAACTTTAAAATCACCACTCAAAACCATGGAAAGCGAGTGATAGTTTTTTTTAAAAGAGCAGAACCACCTTCGGTATATGCTAAAAGTAAAAAAATGCAGGAAATCTTTAATTTTTGAACCGTTTTATTCGGAGAAATACATCGACCACCGAAATCACTCTGCTTGTCCATTTTCAAATAAGGATTCTGAGCGCATATGTCCCCAATATCTTGACTAACAATACCCAGTCCATTTGTTTGACGATAATAATATCCATATGAGGAGCCACAATATGTGAGTTGTTTTGTTTGCGATAGTTCGTAACACCAGCTGCTCTGTGGCCCGATCGTTTAAATTGTACGCAGCAATAAAAATTAGGTATCGAAACACGTTCGTCATTATCTAACCACGTCTCTGCCAACATGAGTAACGTACAATTTTGGGAAATAACATCGAAATCCGTTTGGTGAGCCCTCAGACTTTGACAATTGAGAGCAAGGATCATAAGTTTATCCTTGGTGAAGTGTCATAAGACTTGCTGGTATGTGCGGATTTAGCGTCAAGCGCAAACGAAACCGAGTTTTTGAATTGGAATCTTTTGAAATGCTAAATTTAACAATATAAAAAATGCTGGCGGCTTGATGGCTACTAGAGGTGGACCTCACGTAGACATATCTTTACAAGATCCAGCTAAAGGACTTTGCTTCTTCTCTGATCCTAAAGTGAGAAAATAAAACAAAAACAAAGATCCCACGGCCTCTGTAAATTGCGACACACCTGCAATTTCATAGTTTAAAAAAATATATTCATTACATTCGGGAATATGTGTTTAAATAATTATTCAAAATAGCGCAGTAAAGAAATTTTTACGGCGAAGGATAATCGAAAAATGAAGAAATTTAAGGCCAATTAAACTAATGTTTGCTTTTTATATTTCCCTGTTTTATTTATTTAAATATTCAATTATCGATTCGTATTTTATTCAATGTGCATGTACTTCCTATAATTCATTTTTATGCTGTATAGAGAATGAATGTAGCATCAAACACTACAAAATCATTTGGGTTTAGTCAGTCATGTATCGGAGAAATGTATGCAGAGAAATTTTGAGCAGAAAATGGACAAATAATTCTAATGTTTGTTATTTATATTTCACTAAATCAAAGTGTAGAGAAAATTATCGAATTCATTCACAAAAATTTAGTTGCCTACACTGAAGCCAGATCGGTTCTTCTGAACAATAACCTATGATTTTAAGTGGTGTTTTTAATGTAGATTTTTCAAAAGACAAACCAAAACATTAATTTTTTTTCAAAATCAAAATTCAATTTAATTATATCAAATGATCCAAGTGAAAGCACGACGTAGTATGGAACAACACTTAACAGGTTTTTTTTAGATGTTTAAATAATTTTGAATCTAAAGTATTTATTATCTATTTCAGCTACCATAAACCTATTGTTTCCTTCTTAGAATGCAATTAATTCACATATGATTGTATATATTGTAAAAAAAATTACTTTATGAGTACAGACATATGAACAAATAATTTTATACGACAATACTAATATATCCCCTTGTTTTTTATTCACCCAACTAATGCCTGAAAAAACATTACAAAATTTGAAGTTTTCACTTCTATCGTGTGGTCATAAGCACACACACTTTTTTATGCGTTTTAATTTTAAACCGTATTGTAAGGCACGCATTCAGATTCTTCACTTTAGTCTAGTAACTAAACAAATATTGTTTATTTATTTTATTTCCTTTTATATATTTAACCTTAATTTAACAATATTGCCTGTTTGTTAAAAAATTGTAGTAAAATTTTTGTGAAGAAAAAAAAAATGTACAACTGTATTTTGTCTTGAAATACACTTTTGAGCTATTGGCATACTTTTAACTCTTAAGAACTTTATATGCGTTAACAATTCAAGAAACTCTTGACAATCACTATCATTCAACAGTTCATATGTAAATGGATAAGAATTATTTAATTTTTTTATTCCCATAATATTAAAAAACAACGATGTTTAATAAGAAGATTATAGAACCAATGCTCAAACTATATCTCAAATCTATTTTTATATTCTTATAAAAGTTTAATCATCTACATGTAAAGATTATTAAAATCTTTCTCTAGATGTCTGAAAAAAACAATATTCAAATACATATAACTCTTTGAAATTATTATTAAATAATTCGAATCTTTTGCACATTATTTATAAAAGAATGGTGCCTTAGAAAAGTATAAAATGTTTGAAATATAATAATAGTTTTAAAAATTATAAGCATATGAAAATAAGAAATATTTCTATAAGAAATATTAATTAAGTTTTACGTTGTGCATGTTATTTTCAAAAGTAGTAGCTTTAATTATTATCAATAAGTTGATTTATAAAATTAAATGTACCCTCATTACAAGGTAGTAATTTTAAATAAATAGAGCAATAAATTAATTTTTTAAAAAAAATAAATAACTATATTTTCAAATTTATTTAAAAAAATTTCAATGTTTTTCAAATATTTTGAATTACAAAAGATATATTGTTCTTAAATTACTAGGGTGTGAAGAGCATGATACATTTTATAATTCTGTAAAGTTTTATACATCAAAGGCTATAAATTTTAGAAAATAGCGTGCGAGGCATAAGAATTACTTAATATTTATTACAAAATTATTTCTTATGTGCATATGCTTATAATTTTTAAAATTATGGTTATATTTCAAACATTTTGTACTTTTTTGAAACCATAATCCTTTGTAAATAATGCGTAAGAGATTCGAATTATTTAATTTAAATTTAAATGAAGTATACCTACTTGAAAATTGTTTATATTTTCACCTCTGGAGACAAAATTAACACCCCTGAGATCCCTTAATTAAAAACGATTATTTCGGTTCGTTTCTGCCCATGAAGCTCTGGGGAAAAGGTATTCGCCTGTGAAAAAAATTTCAAAAGAAATATAGTCTTCAAAGAATAATCAAAATTTGTTTAAATCACTTTTTATTTGCAAAAATCATGATTCAGTGTAAACTCATAAATATAATCCGTCATTTTTTTCGTATAATCTATTTTGAATTAAAAGTATTAAAACTAGACATTCATTTATCCGAGTAATTTAATTTCTTCATGTTTGTTTTTAAAAATACTATTTTCATTACAACACTAATCATTGTTTCTTTCTAAATAGAAAGGAATTTAGCGGGAATTTTAATCTTTATTTCTGTTTAAATTCATTTTGGGCTCCTGAAAAATGATAGTTATACCTCTCTCGTACGCACATATATATATATAGTATATATACCATATAAATACAAGATTAAACAAACGTATCTATCTGTTTAGTGAGGTTATCTTCTCACTAATATCTAAACGTAGAAACTCCTGTAATGCCATATATCGTAGAGACCTCGAATATATTTTGATCGATACAGTTCCATCGTTTTTAAAACTGCCATCGTTTCTTCCGTACTGAAATCAAACGAATAACTCCGAAATCGGATAGGCTGTTTATTTCAGCAAAACATGGTGCAATTTCAAATAAATAATAATTTTTTGCCATTTTTTTCTCTGAAATTAGTGAAATTTAGTACGTTTTCACAGACCAAACGTTCCAATTTCTCTATACTACTTTCTAATCTTCGTAATCAGTTAACTTACATCATGAAATAAAGCTTGATTTTCTCTCTGAGAAAACAAAATTTGAAAAATTGGATTCCCATAACTTGTTTTTTACCGATTTTTTGAAATTTATTCAATTTTGACAAAAGTATTTCGTAAATTTCTACCTTTTTAAAAAATAATCGCACCCAATTTTTTTACGTTTGTCAAACTTTATTATGCTTGATTTGATTAAAAATGGAAAAGTTTATTGAATAATTGCAGATTTAAAAATATGTTTTTTCCATCTAAAAGTCCTTTTGTGAGGCTTTATTTAAGTAATAGACTCTTGTATTTTTCATTTAAAGTTTAGTTATCCGTTGTTATTTAACCATTTGGGAGATTCGGAAACTTTAACTCAAGAAATAAGCCATCAAAAATAAATAAATAAAAATACATTAACAAAGAATTATTCACTGTTCAGTGAAATTCCATTAGGGAAACCAATCTTTGTTTTTAAAACAGAACGGAGAAGAACAAAATATTGAGTTTTAGAAAAAAATTAGAATTCAAAAATTAAAAATCAAAATCTTCAATTATACTTTTGTACCACATATTTCTTGTAAATCAACTTTCAAATGTATGTTCCTGCAATTTTACCACGTTACTTAGTAAATTTATTTGTAAGAAAATCTTAAATGCTGCCTTTTAAAATTTTGTACATTATTTTTGCTTTAAAAACAACAAAATAACAGTACGGAGGTAACAAAAGGTTTTGGAAAATATTTTTCATGAGGATAATTAATGATAACAATGAAAAAGGATGACATAAAAATATAATCATATAAAAATAAATGAATTCTTAATAGAATTTGGATATGCAAATATTACATGTCCATAAAATAGTTAATATTACTTCAAAAAAAAAATTATCAAAAGTCATTTCACGCTGTTGCCTGCTTATGTAACAACTTTAAACATAGAAAATAAGAATATGTCAAGTTATAAGCTAATATGTAAACTGTTATGTAATTAAAACTGCAATAGTAAAAACTGTTTCAATTATAAAACGTTTTACTAACTGTAGTTTATTCGCTTATAAGTTTATGTAAATTTAAGGTTGTCAATAAAAATAATAATAATTGTATAAGAAAAAACAGGACATTCATTGTGTTCCCTCTTGCTTAACTGCCTTACATTGTTCTATATTTTTTTGCACATAATATTATTTTTATGCTTATATATAGCATACAGTACATTTTAAATAAAGTAATGCAAATAATAATGACTCATTAAATGAAAAAAAAAATGGTTTTTATGAAATAAATAGCTTTGAAGGGCAGAAATAAAATTTTAATTGGTATATATTTTTATCTATTTTTTCTCATTAATGACCTTTAATAGTTGGTTTCTATATCCGATGAAATAATGGTTATGTATGTAGCTAAAAGAAATTACGCAATTGATTTTACTTCTGCATCTGTTTAGCAAAATTTCAAAATTCTTTCAGAAAATCTAATAGGTAGTGTGATTTTCTTTGTACTTCGATGTATATTTCAAAGAATAAAACTGGTGTAAAAATGAAAATTAAATATTTTGTCATTTTATCTCGGAATCGACTTTTTCATTATGTTAATCAGAAGAAAAATATTTTTTACATTTTTTTCAAATCATTTCATGTTATTTTAATTACTATATTATGTTTTTCAGTATTCATATTTAGCAATAGTTGTTTCATTGGGTTAAATAGATCCTCTCCTCTCTACCGAAACATATATCATAAAATAATGTAAATAATACTCGTAAAATAACTAGTAAAGATGTTCTGCCTAATGCATCTTCTGAAGAAATAATTACTCTGATACTACAATAATTTTACTTTTATATGAATACAGCCAAATACATTTCCTGGAGTTCTTTGTTATGTAAAAATAAGTAAAGCATATTTTCTGTTCCGGCATATACATTTTTATAAAAACTTCATGTATATTTAATAAAAGAACTATCTTCATGTAAGTCATTTTAGAAAAATACAATCGAACGAAAATGAAGAATAAATATTGCTTTGAAATTATTTAAATCTGTGAGTGTTTTATTTCCTGTTAATTTTGAAATCAGATGGTTCAAGGTCATTATTAATTTTTTATATAAGTTTTTATTCAGTTATGAGGGAAAAGGGGTAATTTTTTGTTATTAAATTTTAAAATTATAGTATGATGAATGATATGTACGCGTAAGAGAGAAAATTATGGAAGGAACAGAAAAATTTTTAGTCGTAAAACAGGAACAGAAACATATCGATAGTTATGTGGGATACTTTTCAGATGCATAGTTGCATGTAATAGCTTCAGAACTGCCGTGAATAAATCTGAAATCTCTCATGTCTTATGTAAGGTATTGTAACAGTTATTCCCTGAAAATCATTGGAATTGATGATCGAATCATATGAAATTTTAAAACATATATGATTACTTTAATATAAATTGGTACTGTAATATTAAATAATTTTTATAAATTTATACACACATTAATTAGAATATACATTATATAATTAATAATATATATAATTAATATAATTAATATACATTCATTTGAATAATATTTTAAATAATATCATTAATTCTTTTGAGCCATGAATAGGGATCTCATCCTTATCAGGCTGCAATCAAACTTTAAAAACATTAAAATTACTCTTTTCTTACGGCTGAAAAGTTTTTAAAAACTTGGACGCCCTTCCGTAATAATTTTATTGATTATATAAAGATTGCAATTCTTAACAGTCTATAATTGCTCTAGAGGTTGTTTTCCTATTTATCTGCCAAATATACATTTCTTTAGAGATACACATAAAGTCCTGAATAGAAATTATAGTAATACTACGACGTTTTCTCTCTCCAAGTATCTAGACTCTCTCCAAAATGCACTTGTGGAAAGTGTGTTAATACATAAAATAAGACTTATGCAAATAAACCAATTGTTTAGCGTAAGATGTTCCTTTTTGTAATAAGTCCGACATTCAATCAAGTCTAAGTAAGAACTAAATAGTTATTTTTAAATTAATTGATTCTTGTACTCTAAGTATGAACTTATAATGGAAGTAAGTATCACAGTCTGAAGTCAACGTAAAACACAAATTTGCAAAATTATTGAATTGTAACGTAATTCACTATCAAAGTTAAGATTTATATATTAAACTATACTAAAATTTAAATCCCTTTTATACATATATATTCTTGAATATTTTTTCTGTAATGAAAAAAGTACTATTAGTAACATCAGTCTACTTTTGGACTGCATCTCAAATTGCTGTTTGGTACAAAACAAGGAAAAAGAGCATTTCCTTTCTGTATTTAATCAATTTGGATAGCTTCAAAGATTCAATTTAGCCTCCCTCCGAGAAGTAGAATCTGTAGAATAAAATAAAATGTTTTACAAAATTCAAAACCACTTTATTATTTAACGTTGCAAAAATCAGGATTATCTTCTCTATCAAACAATTAAATATAAAAAAAAAATTTAATTAATGTCTGAGTAACTAGAATTGTAGTGGAAAATAGAGCATTTTATTACTGTACTGTAAATTTCTTTGTGAATGGTATGAAAATTTAAACACACTACATTGTTTTATCAAATCTTACTTACAAATTAGTTCATATTTATCAAAAGTTAAAATTGTTTGAGTGTGGATTTATTAATGGAATAGTCTATGGACCACTAGTTTTTAGTGATAACTTAACATTTCTTTAACTAAAATAGTATTTATTGAATATGTTATGAGGTATCCTCACTGCAATTAAGTGTACTTATTAGCAAAAAAACAAAAAAACAACAGTATATTCATAGATATCAGTAATGCAAAAAAACCTATCTGAAATATTAATTTTTTTTTGAGTAAAAAGTATAGAGAACCCTATTTTGGTATCATATTTGACATATTTATCTCTTTCGGAACAATATATAAAAAAATTACTTTTTCTGTGTTACTATACTGTATGTATATCCTTAAGTCCAGGAATTCTCGTAAAAAAGGTCTAACAACCTGTACCTTATTTCTAAAGAAGTTTATCAAAACAATTTAAATAAACTTTTTTAGAAAGCCATGACAGGCTGATTAAAAGATATCCACTGTAATTCAGTGGTCACTTTTCCACAAAGTTTTCTAAGCTCAAAATCAATAAATTTGTATTGTCGTTGCTTATGCCACCTGTCTGACGAAGTCAGATCGAGGTCCACGAAATTTATCATGGTAACGGGCTAGAGATACGTCTGCCATTAGCCTTAGCTTTGAGCCCATGAAGGTTACAGCACGATTTTGCTCACGATAGATGGCAACACCATTCGGGTCCACAGATTTAACGAGCACGTTTACCGTTTGTACTCGGCGAGTATTTGGTGGCATCGGGCATCAAACCCAGGCCTTCCGGTCTGGCGTCCGATGCTAGGCTACCCACGGCATAAATTTTTTCTTATAATAAAGTAGAGATAATATAATCATGGGATATTAATATTATAAAACATAAGCTCATAGAAGTTTTACCGAAATATTTTAACAGGTATTTTATAACAGTTATGAATTGTGAACTTTTTTTGCAGTTGCAGTATAATGTTTGCTTACAAGTATTCAAGATTGCAAAAAAAAAAAAAAAAAATTTAATCATTTACAGTTTAAACAATTCCTCTTCCATGGTGAATATAGAGACACAAGAGAACAAATTCAATTTTTAAGACTTTTAATAGAACACATAGACGAAAGACATTAAAGAAAAATTATAATAAATATTGTGTTTAGCTTTACATAGCTTTCTCCAGTTAAAAGTAACAGTAACGGTGATATCTGAATAGCTCCAAAAATATTCTTGAGTTGAAGCTTTATAACTGCTATTGAGCCTGTGTTAAATCAAAAAAAATTTATATAATTTTTAATATACTGTGAAACTTAAGAGATGGATTAACTTATCAAAAAATATGTGTTTTTTAGAGTTTAGCAAACAAAAATATTTTAATATTTTCTTTTTCTAATAATAGGTGAGGAAATTCCAGGTAAGTTTGATGATTTTTTCGTGTTAAGTAATTTTTCTAGTATTTATAAGGAACAATGTAGAATTATATATATAAAAGTTGATTAACGATATATATAAATATACATATATTAATTGATAAATGATGGCATTAAGAAA
>BMAO01034643.1:0-18626 GCA_019973975.1 Trichonephila clavata
TGGTAAAAATATAAAAAAAAAGGAAATCTTTAATTTTTTGAACCATTTGATTCGGAGAAATGTATTCGACCACCTAAATCACTGTTTGTCCATTTTCAAATAAGTATTTTGCCACACATATGTCCTTAATATCTTGACTAACAATACCTAGTTCACTTGTTTGACGATAAGTAATATCCATATGCGAGCCACAATATGTGAGTTGTTCTGTTTACGATAGATCGCAACACCAGCTGCTCTGTGGCCCGGTCGTTTAAATTGTACGCAGCAATCGAAATCAGGTATCGAAACACTTTCGTCATTGTCTAACCACGTCTGTGCCTAAAGGACTTAGCTTCTTCTCTGATTCTAAAGTGAGAAATCAAAAACAAAGATCCCAAGGCCTAGTCCGCAGGGGGTGGGGGATGGGGGGGAGCCCCTCCCAAATGAAGGAGAAAAAACAGAACTTCACTGAATAGCGCGCGCTTCCCCAACTTCCTGTTACGCATTTCCGTCCCTTTTCACGAAATTAGTCCCACAAATCTCCAGCAATCGAGAGGAAAGATGTTACACATCAAAAAAGTTATTGGAGCATTCCCTTGTTGATGTAATCATCTAGGAACAATCTGGTGTGAATCCAATTCCGTGGCGAAGTAGTTTCTGCTCTTCAGTCCAAACTTTTGTCCCTTATATATCCAAAATTATTACACTTAAGGTATCAGGCTACCATAAAATCCTCAATTTTGCCAAAAATTGATAAATTTTCTTATGATTTTATTTTATAGGCCATTTTATTAGTTTAAAAAAAAGTACCAGTTTATTGTTTTCCATTCATTAGAACAAAATCTACAAGTGTTTTAGTAAATGCAGATATCACTACTTTAAGCAAGATCTCTACTTTAAAATACATTCAGTCGAAATGTGTTTTTTTAAATGCTCAAACGGGGGCAGCCATTGATTGCTCAAAAAGTTTTGAAAATACTTAGCTGGAATTTTTCTTATATATGTTCCGTATAATAGAAGTTTTTTAACCTCCAGATGTATCAATCGATGTTTTATTACAAAATTTACAATCCCTTATGTGAATATAATCGCTGTTTTTTAAGAAATTTCGGATAATAAATAAGATAAAGTGCTCTATTTTTTGTAAAAATGAAAAGATCTCATGTATCTTGAAGGTCATTTCAAAAATGAACAGCAAAGACACTGGTCAAAATTGAAAATTTGTTTATACACTTTTTGTACAAAATGGGCTCCGTTTATGCCTTTTTTTTGTAAACCTTTACCAATTCCTTCGCATTTTAGTAATAATAATACCTTTTTTTTCTCTTAATTTTTGCATATTTTCCTTAAAATGTATTAAATAGATCTAAAATCCTCAACAAAAAAAAATCCCTTTACCTCTATTTTCTTAAAAAAAACATTGTCGCAAGTAGTCAGATACATTAATCCGTAGAATTAAATTTTTATAAGTGTGTCACTTTTTCCCTGGATGTCCGCTGCAATGTATAGTTCTCTAATCCTTCCTAAATTCAATGAATAAAAACAAATTCTAGCTAAAAAAATATAAAATAGTAAAAAGTTTTAACTTAACATTTCGAAACATATATAACTTAAGTTTGTTTAACTATGTGACTAAATGTAAATTATTTATTTAGATTATAAAACATTTTTGCTGTATTGACAAAAATTTTAATGAAGACTATCTAGTAAACTTTGCCATAAAAAAATATTTTTATGTGAGAAAATGCTGAAATTTCTAGTAATAGGTTTCTTACAAGCTATAGATATAATATGTACATTTTATTATTATATTATTAAATATTAATGAATATTTAAAATAATATTTTTACTTTAATGCAAAAGTAATATTTGGTTTTTAAAATATAAAATTGTATCATTTATAAGACTGTATTTTTGACAAAAATTTGTATATTATATGGTTGTACAGTGATTTCTCATTCTATATTGTATAGTAATTCATAAAATTTAAAAAAATCGCAGAGTTTTGTATAATGTTCTATGTCATCAAAAATAACAATTTTACCACTATTTAACTTTCCAAGTCTTTGAATAAGCAGTTAGAGTAATTAAATAGTAAATTTCAGATACAACTATTCTAAGTAACATCAAAATATTCCAAGGAATGTTAAATGGATGAAAGATATAGCCAACTTTTTTATGACAGTTAATTATCTTTTATGATGAGGATAAACAAACACAAGAAATATCTGAAATGCATCACTAAACTAAAATAATTAATTTAAAATCTCATTAAATTGGTGTTTTTAAAATAACAGTTTTTAATGAGCTCTTTTATTCATTTATTTATTTCTATACCGGAAAATCACCCGTTAATTATTGTAAATGATAATGTTTCATTGTAACCTAAATTAGAAATTTTTAATGCGTTTCGGGGAGAGATAATAGTTCAATTAAAACACTATGTCCGTTTTAAATTACTTTATTAAAATTAGCATATAATTGATTTTTCGCTTTAACATACGATCGATTTGGTACTCTTATAAGATTTGTATTTAATTCTTAATTTGACAAGTGTTCTTTGACTTCGGTAGATTAATGTTAAAAAAAATTCTGATTGGAAAATTGTTTCAACACATTTCAGTAAGCCTTACATAAATTTGCGTTGAGATTGAATTGATAACATTTTGATTAGGATCCGCTCATTTTTCTAAGCATTTAACTTGACTTTTTTATAAGGTGCAATAAGATTAGTCATCATTTGTAATTTTGTTTTAAGAAAATGTATAAATACTGAAGAGAGAACTGGAATTGTTGAATCCATTGTTAAAGTTTTATTTTAAATTCTTTCACTAGGAAGATTAGAGTCTAAAATTTGAATATAATTAGAAATTGACTATAAAAATAATTATGCTTTTAAGCATTTTCGTTTCCTATGATTTAAAAAAAAATATTTGTATCTGTAATGGAGGGGGCTATTATATCCATTAGTGTACGAGTGTTTGATGGAAAACTAGCCATAATAAAAACAACACAATTTATTTACTATTCTCAACATCGACACAAATTCAACAACTCAAAATAAGAAATTCACCAATTGATAAATATGGAAGCAATAGCGAAGTAGAAGAGATAATTGAAAATCTAATAATCAATCGGATCACTTACACACACTTAGCATTTCCAGGTAATACTCCTTTTTATATTTAAAGATAATTTCTAAAGTAATCCAGTCCAAACGGACCAAGTCCAATTTAACAACTAATTGAAAAAATCGTCAACCTTAATATTAATCAAATAATCTACGAAGTGCTTTGGTCTAGTTCTTCGTTATCTTACGTTAATCTTCAAGCTATCCTTTAGCTTTTAACCTCTCTCTTTTTCTGGAACCCAAAAGCTAATACTTAAATACATGACGTAATTTACATAGACCATGCCTTCTTCTCATAAGGAAGTTTTCAATTAAATAATATTTAAAAAAAAGCTATTCCCCAAGGGGATTGTTTGGAAAATCGCGTACAGACCAGTTACATATCTTATTATCTTCTTTAAAAAACTAGGGAGATATCCTGCGTCCACCTAGTGGTGGGCCATCCCTTAATTTTACAAATTATACAACAGTTCATACGCATTGCTAAAACTTTAAAACTGTAATTTATATGTACTATGTTTTCAATATACTGTAAGCAAGAAAAAAAAGTTCAAGTCTTATTCCCCATATTTTAATTTGCACTTCAATTTAGTGTATCTATCCTCTTATGCAAGCAATTCCTTTTCTTACATCAAAAAAGCGTTTAATTGAAACGTGGCAAAATATTGGCGCTACAGCCAATTTAGCATCATTTTTGGCGACTTTGTGACCATATGGATGCTTCTGAAAATTATTGGAGATAAACAGTTTTACATTTCTTAAGTTTATTATAAGAGAGATTTATATCCACCCATTTTGCTCCATTATATATATATATATATATATATATATATATATATATTAACTTTTAATATATATATAAACAATTTAAAATGATTTTATACAAAGGAGTATTTTAGACCAATCAAACAATTAGTAAACAATGATAGTATTAAATTTTTAAAACTTGTGATTATAATAAATTAAATGTAAAAAAACTTTTTTAAGAACAAGCTTTTATTTAAACGCGCTAAAAAGAATAAAATAAACTTTTCCTTTAAAACTTTTTTTACTATCAACTTATAACGTCATTACACAATTTATATGATATAAAAGCTTGTCGCAATATTTAAGTACTCATATTTACTTAGTTTGAATTTTTAAAAACCAAAATCAATCAGGTCAAGTTATTTATTTTACTTTTTTATCTACACAGGTAAATCTCGCGACAAGCTTTTATATCATATAAATTGTGTAATGACGTTATAAGTTGATAGTCAAAAAGTTTTAAAGGAAAAGTTTATTTTATTCTTTTTAGCGCGTTTAAATAAAAGCTTGTTCTTAAAAAAGTTTTTTTACATTTAATTTATTTTTTACTTTTTAGTTATCGCTGGACAGGTTTCTCAGCCTGTTCAACTCATTGAACGCTGGTTCGCCATCCCTGGTTTAGCTGAATTAATTCTCGTAAAATGGTATTAGGCTAAAAACACAATTTTTTTAAATCCGTAATTTTTAAGCAATTTTTTCAATCTTTATGCAGATTTTGGCTAACATTGTTCTACACACGAAAAAAAAAAGGTTTCGTGAGATTATCTTCATAAATGACAAAGTTATTAAATGTTTAATTAAAATTTTGACTATTTTTGAAAAACTTAAAGAATATATTATTTATTTGAAATATTTTGAAGATAAGGGATGTATTTCTCTAACATATTAGAAGAAAATTTTAATTGTTTATTAAAAACTTCAAAAGGCATTTAAATATTTGTATTAATCAATAAAATGCTTAAGACTAAAAACGCATTTTGTAATCAAAAAAGAAAGTTTTATCAAATAATGATAATTTTTTGCTGGACATTGAATATCTTCTACGTAAGAATCTATTTTTTTTTAATTGCTCAGAACATCTTCAGAAACTTGATTTTGAAAAAATCAATAATTAAATTCAAATAAAATTAACAGATTCTACTTGTAATTAAATTTAAGGACACATGTCGTAGTGTGTGTTTAGATTACTGGTGATAAAATGAGGTATATTTAAATTACTCGTAGGCTTAAAATTAGAAAATTTCTTTAAAAAATTACTTCATTTTATTATAAAATTATTTTTTTAATCGAAAATATATTGCATTTCTATATAATATTTGTCTCTTATTGTTTTCCTAGCGGATTCCTTTTTGATGGGTAAGATACATTAAAAAAATGATCTTTCCGATTCTGTAATTATTTATTGTCTGAGTTTCATAGATTAAAGTTAGATAAATTATTTAAAGAATTTCTTCAATACTCCATCTCAGTTTAACTTGGCAGCGTTGAAAAAGGTATACAATGTACCAATCTACTTGAAAAAATAGCTCTACTTTTTTGTTTTGAATTTAAATCCAAGGAAATAGATAGAAATTTGTAAAAAAATTACATACGTTGTAGAAATTAGATTGTTTTTACGTTGTAGAAATGTAATTATTTTTAGACAAAGTTAATTAATACTGTCAATAGCGCAACGTTATGAAATTCCAGTTTGGCTGAAAACCGATTTTCGACGCCAACTTTTGTCATTGTTGTAACAATAAAATTATTACAACAATGCAGATATATCCAAGTTGGCGCCCAAAACTAGTTTAACGTTTTTAATTAATATCTTTTTAATTAATTGCACTATCGGAATATAAATGGTCAAAACATGCATTGTCATCCAAACTAAACGTGTATACAAAATTTCAGCTCAATGGGAGGAAGATATCAGCTTCAAAATTGAGTTGCAAGATTCCACCCGAACAAATTACATACATACATACATACATACATACATACATACATACATACATACATACATTGTAAGTTAAATAAAAGCTTTTAATAATAATGAGGTGAGAAAATAAGTATTATTTCAAACACGATTTGTATGAGAGCAATAGCACTAAGCTCTAACACATAATACCTTATTTTAGCATAGTAAAATGCCATTACATAATAGTTCTAGAAGAATATCTTTAAGAAATTCAAAATATTTCCCAACCTGATTGCAACAGCTAAAAATTCTCAAATTTTCTTAACAAATTGTTCATAGGAGCGCTGAAAGCTTTGTTCATACTCTGGACCTTCAAAAACTCTCTCTTTAGGTCCCAATAATTTTCTTCCAAAATGTTAAATCTGTATAGTTTTTAATGTCGATTTTCTACATATTTTACATAACAGGAATGCTTTAATACACGGGTGTACAAAATTAAGGTTACAAACACGAAACAAATGCAATATCTTTACAAATAATTTATTTTTTGTGATAAAGTTTTCTACATATGTTCATAATAATTTGAGAATAATTATGCTAACAAATAAAACCTTAATGTGAATTACTACTTGTAATATACAAATTAGATACAATAATTTGGCAGATCATGCTGTGTTATTATTGAAAAACAATGTTTAATAAGGAATTTGGCCACCCCTTGCTGCTATGCAGGCTTCACATCAAGCTCTCATACTTCAAAATAAGTTGTTAATTTCATCTTGTGGCAACAAACCCCTATCTTCTTTAAGCACCGATTTTTTAGTCTGGCACATGTTAAGAGTGTATTAACGTCAAGCAATGTCTATTCCATAAGCATCCCAAACATACTCAATAGTATCAGCCTGGCCATTCCATCTAGCAAATACCATCTTTCTCTTCGACAAGTTGAGCCTTGTGTCTCATTATCATTGTTATCGTATTATTACTCCATGTCGGGTTAATGCTCTCGGATTATTATCCATGAAAATAAAATATTAAGGAATTGATCTGAAAGTCTCAAGTGCGGTACAAGAA
Source organism: Trichonephila clavata (assembly GCA_019973975.1). Lineage (NCBI taxonomy): Eukaryota > Metazoa > Arthropoda > Arachnida > Araneae > Nephilidae > Trichonephila > Trichonephila clavata. The sequence continues at coordinate 6,894 of BMAO01034643.1, forward strand.
CTTCATCTGAAGTAACAGAACCTGCATTAAAAATGTGTACCGGTTTACGTCAGCGTTTCTCAAACTGTAGGGCACCTCCCTTGGAGGGCATGATAACTCTACAAGGGGAGCGCAAGCATATTGAATTGTCGAAAACAAAAGTTTATTTTTTAAAAAAATTATTAACTTACTGAAAGTAAACAAACTAAATGCATTCTGGCAAATAAAATACATATTTACACTGATATAATACACTTATAAATGTATCAGTACTGCACAATGTATTTTATAGTTAATTTAACAGTACTAAATTAAGAACAACATTACTAATTAACAATGACCCCATGGGCTTGTCAGATATAAATTATACACAAGCATTAACACTCATCTGGATAATTTATACGGTTTAAAATTATTCCCTTAACTGCTGAATTAAAGTCACGCTGTCCACTCCCCAAAACAACCATTTTCCATGTAGGCATGTTAAACAAGTAAATCCTTCACAAACACTGTCAAGGTCCTTTTATTACCTTCCAAAGTCTTCGGAATAATTCTGAATGTGTGCAGAAAAAATCGTACTTAGGAAAGACGGTGCAATGAATACTTTAGCTGAGCGCGACTTTTATATACACCGATGGCACTTAAGAAAATAAAGTCGTATTGTATATTTAGTGTCAACCTGTATTATTGAATTAAGTACATTGTTTATTTTATTTGAGAGTGATGTGAATCATAATTGAATATTGGGTCGCAAATATTGGAACTTTGAGAAGCACAGGTGTACGACCATCTAACATAATGCCTCGCCAAACAAGAATTCCCCACCAAATCGATTAGATCCTTTTATGTGTTAGAATGATGATATAGAATCTCAGGCTCTCTCCAAATGAAGAGAATAACTATTAATACCGAACCTGGACTCATCTGTTAAAAGTACACGGCCCCACTCTTGATCTGCCCAAGACTCATGTTCTTGGGCAGATCAAGAGTGGGGCCACGAGCTCTTTTCTATGATAAGCTAAGATGGACACAAGCCACTGGCTATCGGGACCAAGGGCCTTTTCAGCCAAGCGTTTTTAAACAGTTTACCTGGAAATACTCTTTCCAGTGGCAATAGCAAATTCTTAAGCAATCTCCTTAGCCGTCATATCTCTTTGACGACACTTGCATTTATTGTCAAACATCGAGCTTCCGTAGTTGTTGTAGATTTGTCTTCTAACACATTGTTCACGCTTTCACGGTCTGAATATCACCATTCGCGAAACATTTAGGTTTTCGGGTACTTCTGCTTGAGACATCAACCATCAGTCCTCTCAACGACGCTCCATCTCAAGGATTGTGGGAATTCATTTAAAAAAATCAACACAAATTTGTGCTTATCAGAACGAGATACACAAGTATAAATACATAATTCAAAGTTCTAGTGCGAAAACTGCCATAAATGTTCTTTTAATTGGCCCAAACTATCAAAAGTAGGATATGATACATGACAAGCTATTACATACCCAATACCTCAAGGTCAGTACCTACATTTGTGGGTATTTCGATTTTTAGGTAATTTTTAAGTAGTGATTTAATAATATTGAGCATTAATCCTTGGAAGATAAAATCTCAATTAAATTAAATTTTTAGTTTTCTCTCTGAGTGTCATTTTTTAAAACTTTTATTTCAAGTTTTTTGTAAATATTTCGGATATTTCACTACGAGTTACATCAAATATAGAAACAAATATTTTAATAATTTTACATTAACTTTTAAAACACCAAAGGAGATGATAAGCCATAAATGTATTAGTTAAGAAAATTTCGCCTATCCTCTCTTAGCTTTTTAACTCAGTAAACATATTAAGAATTGCATGTCGGTGAGTATGTCAAAGCAAATTTATTATAATAAAGTCCTTAAAATAAAATTTTGAACTACGCATTATTTAAATATAGTTAAAAATTTTAATTCATAATTTTTATGAGTTGATTTTAAAATTAACTCTTAATGTTGAAATATCTACTAAATTTCGTTTGGCAACAAGAAGAAAAATATAAATATTCTTAAATACAGTACTTATTGTCAATACACGGCAATAAATAATGCTAATTTTTGAAGTATTGTTAAGTCGAGCATTATATATATATATTTGATTTAAAGAATATTTGATGAAATTTATATAAGCTATACTAAAATATAGTACATTCAGTATTAATGAATATGTTATGTTGTTTCTGTAATTTATCAAAATTGCGATTACATCAACATTTAAACTTCTAAAACTACAAAATTATTGACGGAAACAGGCTTAATGTAATTTTATCTTACACTTTGTGACATTAAATGATATTAGAAGAGTTGTAAAATTTTACCAAAAGAAATGTTAATGTAAAATTCACAATTTAGTTGCATTTTTCATATATTTAAAAAAAAATCTTCAACTTTTTATATTCCTTAATGATTTCGAATAGTTAGAAGTCTTAGCACATAACACAAAATCTCAAATCATAATATGTAAATTGCATTCTGGAACTAAAAAAAAACTATAAATTTCACGCAACATTTATCACTTATTATTTCACATTTTCCAACTGACACTTTCCAACTGACGTAGTTGATAAGCGCTTAAATTTATCATCGAATTTAATACTGTGACGCATGCATTAATACATTTTCGAACTCGGAGGAATCATTCGTCTCAATTATTTTGCACCTGAAAAGACATTTTTCAAACGCAAAAGACTTTTCCGAAAGACGATTCTGAATTGCAAGCTATTGAGGACTAAGTAGTGGGCCGGGCATTCTTAATGAAGAGATTTTGATCTCTCCATTGGAGATTTCAAGTCATTAATATTAAAAGGAGAAATATATAAGCTTTCTCATTGCGTTCCAGCATATTTTACTGCGTAAAGTAATTTATTTGCATGACTAATTTTTGAAATAATTCTGCAAATTTTTGAAATGTTTCTAAAAATAGGATGGTGTGAGGTTTATCAAAGATTTTATTAAAAAATAAATTCCCTTAGATTGATTCATTTTACAGTCAAATAATAATTTTTTGGATGGAATTTAAAATTTCTATGCTTTTAACATAATTGCTACACGTTTATCAAGAAAAAAGGAGTTTAATTCTTTTGGGGAAATAATACTTCATGGAATTTTAAATACATTATTAAAGAAAGAAAGAATAACTATGAAACACATAAACGAAAACATAACTAAGAACTTAGCTTAAAAAGTGCTTGGAATTATAGAAATTTTATATTAAAACGATTTTACTTTAGATGTGGAATTTAGAATAAAAAATATATGTAGGAGTTCTGTCACAGACAATATTTAAGAATAATAAATAGAAAACATTGAATGCATTAATGATTATTTCATTGTTATTTAACCAATGTAGTTTATCTGGGAATTCCGTAAAATGTAATTAATGCTTAAAATAATGTAAATAATTTATATTTGGATGTGTAATACGTTAATAGTATACTCTGTTATATTTATTTTATGCTAAAATTGTAATATTGGGGATAAAATGGCGATTCAATGAAAACTTGGCAAAATATTGGTGATAAAACCATGTTGGCATAGTTTTTGGTGACTTTAAAATCATACTGGCGAGTTGGCGACCACATGGAGGCTTCTAGAAATTGACTAATATCACGATCTATGACGTAAGCGGATTTATTGAGAAAATCCGTTCAGACCATAAATAGGGAGTCGTTTGCCGAAATTGAGTTAGTACTGTTTTGTCCGTTGACAAGTCGACCAGCGATTAGTTATTACTTCGGTTGTTGAACAGGATAAACGAGTGCTTGATAATATTCTGTAATAATTTTTTAAAAATATTTTTAGACACTGATAGTTGTGTGTGAGGGATGTAGAAGGTTTGAAGACCTTGGTTTTTTGAAGTGAATTTTAGTATCCTTTCCTGTATTTCAAGGAATGCTATTCTACAGTAAATTTTCCTCACTCCTGAAAAACTGTCTTGGTCTTTGAAATTGACAGCCTAAAATCCTCAAACCCAGAGATCCACATTATTATTAAAAAATACTAAAAGTGAAATTATACCTAATTATTAAACTTACCATATTACCCAAATCAACTTTACCGATAAACTAAACGAATTTTGAATGGAAAATAATCAATTGATGTTCCTCATTTATTAAATGATTTTAAATAATGACTATTACAAAACACTTTCATTTGGTGTTCTTTTCAAGTTATAAATTTAATTAGTAAAGACTGCCAAGATTGGAAATAAAAATGTTTATCTTCGTCAGAATTGGAAATTCTTAATTTAATTGCGTGTGTGTGGTGTGAGAGAGAGAGAGAGAGAGCAGAATACTTGAACTTTTAAGTACAGTTTTCGATTTTAGTGAGTTATTAAAATTACTCAGCAATCGATTTTTCTTTTTGCTTTTATTAGATGTCTGGGAATGTTTTACAATTGAGCTAGATGAAAGAGATGCTGTGGATCTCTTTAGTTGAGATTCATTGTTGTTTTTAGTGTATATTTATATTACTTCTGTGTTTATTATTACTATTACCGTAAATTCCGGGGTATAACTAGCACCAGTGTATAAAACGTACCTATACTTTAAAGCTATTTTTTTAATGTTTAGGTTTTTTCCCCGTATTACGCCCACCCTCTTTCTCATGAAGCAATCTAAAATCTACGAGTGCAATGTACTAATGTTTTGGAGTCATTTATTCGAGGTATTAAGTCAAGTTATTGAAAAAATAGTATACTTCTGGAACTACAATTCTTTAAGTTCATAAGGAACGGTATTTCTTTTAAATAAACAGTATTTTGATATATGTAGAAGTCTAATTTTTCCCCATGCTTATCTTTTTTTTATTTAATTTTTGAAGTTCTCATATTTATACCCGGGGTATAACAAGCACCCGTAAATTGCGATCTTATTTTTTGTGTTAAGTGCGGGTCTTACGGTCATTAATTTTTAAGCCGGATTTTACGGCATTTCTTTTTTATTTTATTGGTACAATTTTATATGTTCTTATGTAATGAATCAAATAATAAATTAGTCGATATGTATGTAACTTATTCCGTAGAGTATAACTTATTCGTGTATTTCCAGTTATTAGTGAGATATAATTATATGCGTAGAAATGATAAATTATAAAATGAATATAGCTGTAAATGTATGTAATAACTCTCAGTTTAAACTACTTTCAAGGGATTTTCTTTAATTTATGATGCCCTTGAACCCTTCAAGACTATGCGTTGTTATTAATTCCTGTATTAGAGTGATTCTCCATCCCCGGGCTGCGGATCGGTAAAGTTTCATGGGTTAAATGCCTCATGCCTAACCTGCTTCAAACTTACAATTTGTGCATCCACAAATATAACTCCACACTTATAACTGCACAATGCTCTATACTGAAATGAACCTTTTTGGAAATCTTATTTACGTTCAAACAATGATTTCATTTTACCAGATTTTTCAACCTTTCAACAACTGCTCCATTCTGAGTGGTTTGGTCTACCAGAATGCTGGTCACCATCCACTGATGCGCGGTTAATTTTCGATCTACTGAACTACTTCTTCATTTGTGGTTACACCTAACACCTTCAGAACCTTATGAATTGTTTTGCTCTGAGAATAGAAAATATTTAAGGTATCCGACTACCCTACAATTGGAAATGTTTGCCAAAAATTAACAATTTCTTTATGATTTGATTTTATAGGTCATATTATTAGATTTATATAAAAATACCAAGTTTATTATTTAACGTTCACTAGAACAAAAACCACGCGTGTTTTAATAAAAGCAAATGCCTTTAATTTAAGCAAGATGTCATTAAAAGACGTTTTAATCGAAATGTGTTTTTTTATAAAATGCTCAAATGGGACCTGTGCTAGCTAAAAAAGTGTTGAAAATAATTAACTGAAATATTTTGTGTATGTTCTATATAATAGTAGAAGTGTTTTAACGTTCAGATTTATCTTTCACTGTTTTATTACAAAATTTACACTCACTTATGTTAATATAATCACTGTTTTTTTCACGCAATTTCATATAACAACTAAGATAAAGTGCTCTAATTTTTGTAAAAATTAAAATAACGCTGATCTTGAGAGTCATTTCAAAAATGAATAACATATCAACACATCAGAATTGAAAATTGAAAATTTATTTATATACCTTTGGTACACAGAAGGGGCCGCGTTAATGTTATTTTTGTAAACTTGTACCCATTTTTTTCCATTTTAGTAATAATAGTTCTTTATTCTCTTCTTAATTTTACATATTTTTCTTAAAATGTCTAAACAAATCTAAAAACAACAAAACAATAAACATATCTTTATTTTTTTTTAAAAAAAAAAAGGTTGCCCCAAATAGTTGGATGCCTTAAAGAGCTTTGATGTTGTATCATTGCTCAGCTTGTTCGTTATTTTGACAGAGATTAACAATACGAGTAATACTTATAACTGCACTTTATTTTTGGACCAGCAGTTATTGATTGGTGCACTTGAGAGTGGAGAATTTTTAATCATGCGCATTACACTATCTCTTTGTTCTGTGCAAACTGGTGTCAACTTAGCATAAATAGTTTTTTACCGAAGATTCAAAGTTGGATACGTTGTATTCGATCTTCACAAGCTAACATTTTATAATTCATAAAATTTTTGTGCATAAGGATACCCTTTTGTGATAAATATTATTTGTAAACGTTTGATTAGGACGTACAGTGGTGGCAAAAAGTCCTGAACACACTCATTTTTTAGCGTAATTTTTGTGTTATACTTCATTTTTCGTTGTGAAATAATTGCACTATCTTAAATATTGTTATTTATTTTAATGTATTTTTGCATGCTGATTTCAAATCTGTTTGCAGATTTCATCTAAAGTAAATAGTTTCATTGATATGTTGAAAACCCTTGACAAGAAAGCACAAGGTCACTGTAAGAATGAGTGAGTGTGTTTTCCACAAATGAAATGCTCCGTTATTTCAACCAATCAGAGAGCAGAAGCGATAACTGGTTGGAAGAAAAAGGTGAAGCGTGGTTTATTGTATTGAATGCAGTTGTGTGTGTGCTTGTGGAAAATAATGTATTGAAAGCAATTTGAAGTGCGTTTGTGGAAAATATTGGAATTATGGCTAAATTTTAATATCTGCCTGAGAATAAAAGGTACAAAATAATACATTTGAAGGAAGAAGGTGCCAAATTGCTGCTAAAGTACCATGTGGCCTTTCTACTGTTGTGAGAACTTTGAAAAGGTTTTCTGAAACAAATTTTATTGCGGACAGGGGGCGATCAGGACGACCAAGAAAAATATCTTTACGTGAAGACAGGTTATTGCACAGAATTTCACTTTCAAACAGAAAGCTTAATTCCTCGCAAATGTTGAAACAATGGACTTTGACATCAAATGTGAGTGTGTGCCCAAAAACTGTTAGAGGAAGACTGCTGGAAATTCGGTTACAAAGCTGTAAAGCGCAGCCAAAACCATTACTGACTGAATTTCAATGCAAGAGGCGATTGACGTGGGCAAGGGAACATTCATTATGGACTATTAAAGACTGGGAAAATGTACTATTTAGTGACGAGAGTCAGTTTTGTATTTCTGGCAACCAAAGTAGTGCCTATGTAAGACGACGCACTCATGAGGAATTCAGCCTTCAGTGTCTGAAGCCCACAGTAAAGTACCCGACAAAAGTGATGGTATGGGGTTGCATTTCTTCTCATGGTGTTGGAAGACTTCACATCCTTAGCGGAACAGTGAACGGCATGGATTACATTGAAATACTGCAAAATAAATTGCTACTAACTGCGAGAGATCTTTTTGGGAATTAGTCATGGATTTTTCAGGACGATAACGCCCCTTGTAATCGTGCAAAGGTAGTCCAGAAATGGTTGAAAGACCATACTGTGAATTGAATGAACTGGCCAGGGCAATCTCTTGACCTTGATCCGATAGAGAACTTATGGTTTAAAATTGGTTATGAAATTTCAAAGAAAAAACCTTCAAACAAACGTGAACTAATTGAAGCTTTAATATTTTCCTTCAACCCTATTGTCAAGAAAGATCTTCTTTTAAAATTGGTGCATTCCATGCCAAAAAGATGTAGAGCCGGCTGGCCAATAAAGTATTGATTTTCTAACATGTGACAACAATGTAATTTTCAAAATGCTTATTAAATATATCGTATTTGTCAATTTTCGTGTTATTTTTTTTTTGTGCATATTATGTTATTCGATATTGTTTTATTCTGCACATATTTCACATTATTGTGTTCAGGCAGCTTTACTACAAAAAATAATTTAGTCACTAAGAAACTAGTAGTAGATTTGAAATCCGCATTAAAAAATACATTAAAATCAATAACAATATTTAAGAGAGTGCGATAATTTCACAACGAAAAATGAAGTCAAACACAAAAAAATTACGCTAAAAAATTAATGTGTTCAGGACATTTTGCCACCACTGTATATAAAACAAGCATTATGAACATGATAACTAGTTGTCTGATATTAGACTCACAATTTTAAAATACGATACTCAACGTATTACATAGACTTTATTTGCATAATAAAAAGACAACACCAAATGCCGTGATGCCACCAAATGGGGAAACCGTTCTTATGCAAGTTGGAACTCAGTAATAATAACGATTAAAGAGCATTTAGTGACAATTTTTGAATTGGCGATATCCTTTATCTAGGTAAAATTGATCGGCGGTATGATACGTAAGAACGAAAAATGCTATAGGACACTTAAATAAATTATAATATATCATATAATTCGGCTACAACAATTTAAATAAAAAAATTGAAATTTCTTCTTTTAAAGTAGGAAGATTATTTTAGCATTTAAAAGGGTATTTTTTTAAACTTACGATAGGCAAATATAATATTAATAATCATATGTTTTCTAAGCAAAAATTCTTTAGAAAGGTTACATTGATAAAAATACCCAACTGATTTTATTTATTTATTTATTATAATCTCCTAATTTACATTATTTTTTCTACATATTCCATCTACAAATTTTTCAGTCTTTCACATTGTTCTTAAAATAATATGAATTTTGTAATGTTGGAACACACACAAAGGCATTTGTTGTTTACTTTCAAACAATTACTAATGAGAAACAAACTACTATGTCCCGAATGTAATCAAAAATTAGCCAAGATTCCATAAGGACGTGCCTTTTTTATGAAAGAATTATTCTTGAATATAATATTTGTCGTACGAAATTTTAATTTTTGTAAATATTTGTCTTTCACAAAGTAAATATACAGAATACAAATTAAATATAAGCAAAAGTTTTCTATGAATTTTCGGTCCTTTCTTAATTAAAAATGCAATTTTTTTTTTTAGTTTCTTCTCTAAAATGTAAATTGGATTGAATATTTTATGTCCCCACACCCTTAATTTGCACTGAAATTTGGCATAAGTATAAGGGTTGCCCAAATGAAAAGTGGACACGTGCAATTGTGTCAAAATGATTGAAGCTATAACAGCATTACCTAGCATGTATATAAAAGGAGGTAGGAGGTGTACACCGCATACGATGTGCAACGATGAAATCTGTTCGTCCTAGAGGAAATACAGTGGTGGCAAAAAGTCCTAAACACACATTTTTTAGCGTAATTTTTGTGTTTGACTTCATTTTTCATTGTGAAATTATGGCACTATCTTAAATATTGTTATTGATTTTAATGTATTTTTTATGCTGATTTCAAATCTACTACTAGTTTCTTAATGACTAAAATATTTTTTGTAGTAAAGCTGCCTGAACACAATAATGTGAAATATGTGCAGAATAAAACAATATAGAATAACATAATATGCAAAGAAAAATAACACGAAAATTGACAAATACGATATATTTAATAAGCATTTTGAAAATTACATTGTTGTCACATGTTAGAAAATCAATATTTTATGGGCCAGCCGTTTGCTTTAATTACGACTCTACATCTTTTTGGAATAGAATGCACCAATTTCAAAAGAAGATCTTTCGTGACAATATGGTTGAAGGAAAATATTAAAGCTTCAATTAATTCACGTTTGTTTGAAGGTTTTTCTTTGAAATTTCATAACCAATTTTAAACCATAAGTTCTCTATCGGATTAAGGTCGAGAGACTATCCTGGCCAGTTCATTCTATTCACAGTATGGTCTTTCAGCCATTTCTGGACTACCTTTGCACGATGACAAGGGGCGTTATCGTCCTGAAAAATCCATGACTGATTCCCAAAAAGATCTCTCGCAGTTGGTAGCAATTTATTTTGTAGTATTTCAATGTAATCCATGGCTTTCACTGTTCCGCTAACGATGTGAAGTCTTCCAACACCATGAGAAGACATGCAACCCCATACCATCACTTTTGTCGAGTACTTTACTGTGGGCTTCAGACACTGAGGGCTGAATTCCTCATGAGTGCATCGTCTTACATACGCACTACTTTGGTTGCCAAAAATACAAAACTGACTCTCGTCACTAAATATTACCTTTTCCCAGACTTTAATAGTCCATAATGTGAATGTTCCGTTGCCCACGTCAATCGCCTCTTGCGTTGAAATTCAGTCAGTAATGGTTTTGGGCGCGCTTTACAGCCTCGTAACATAATTTCCAGCAGTATTCCTCTAACAGTTCTTGGGCACACACTCACATTTGATGTCAAAGTCCATTGTTTCAAAATTTGCGAGGAATTAAGCTTTCTGTTTGAAAGTGAAATTCTGTGCAATAACCTGTCTTCACGTAAAGGTATTTTTCTTGGTCTTCCTGATCACCCCCTGTCCAAAATAAAATTTGTTTCAGAAATTCTTTTCAAAGTTCTCACAACAGCAGAAAGCTCACATGATACTTTAACAGCAATTTGGCACCTTCTTCCTTCAAATGTATTATTTTGTAACTTTTATTCTCAGGCAGATATGAAAATTTAGCCATAATTCCAATATTTTCCACAAACGCACTTCAAATTGCTTTCAATACACAATTTTCCACAAGCACACACAACTGCATTCAATACAATAAACCACGTTTCACCTTTTTCTTTCAACCCTTAATCGCTACTCCTCTCTGATTGGTTGAAATAACCAATTATTTGGCATAATTTTGACATAATTAACCATTAATAAGCATTTCATTGGTGGAAAACACACTCACTGATTCTTACAGTGACCTTCTGCTTTCTTGTCAAGGTTTTTTCAATATATGCATGAAACTATTTACTTTAGATGAAATCTACAAACAGATTTGAAATCAGCATGAAAAACTACATTAAAATCAATAACAATATTTAAGATAGTGAGATAATTCCACAACGAAAAATGAAGTCAAACACAAAAATTACGCTAAAAAATGAGTGTGTTCAGGACATTTTGCCACCACTGTACATCAAAAGTAAAATCGTGCTATTCATGGATATGTCCATATCGGAGCAATGCGTGGTATTAAAGTTTCTAATTGTGGGAGTTGAGTTGAATGCAGGCATTTAACAGTGAATGTGGCCAGTCTATAGCGAGCACTGCTTAATTCGAACAATTGGTGCAAAGAATTTCATGAAGAGTGGCAAATGACACCAGATCTCCATGACAATGCCAGACAAAACATCTCTCATGAAACCAGACAACCTCAAACAATTTTTGAAACATGTTGGAACACCCACCATACAGTCCAAATTTGTCACCCTCAAACTTTCTACACTTTCTTCCACTTAAGAGAGCATTACGTTTCCATTCGGACAATGAGATGAAAGAAGTTTTGCAGGACTTTCTTGAGAATCAACCACA
>BMAO01034644.1:0-19766 GCA_019973975.1 Trichonephila clavata
CCCTATAATCTATATCTGGATGTGTAATATGTTAGTATTACTTTCTGTTGTATTTATCTTATGCTAAAATTGTAATATTTGCAAGCAATGCCGTTCTTCACTTTATAAAGGAGATTCAATGGAAATTTCGTGAAATATTGGCAATAGAGCCAAGTTGGCATCAATTTTAGCTACCATATGGATGCTTCGGGAAATTACTGGAAAAATCTACTAATGTCACGATCTATGACGTAAGCGGATTTTTGGAAAAAAAAATCCGTGTAGGCTATAAATAGGGAGTCGCTCGCCGAAACTGAGTTAGTATTGTTTTGACCGTTGAAGAGTTTGTGTTACTTTAATCGAAAGTGTGTGTTGTCTTGACCATTGATGAGCCGACCAGTGATTAGTGACTAATTTGGCTGTTGAGTAGGACGAGCGAGTGCTTGTGAATAATCTTTTACATCCTGGTATTTTAGACACTGATAGTTGTGTTGAGCGCAGTTGAATCTGTGAAGACATTCTGAGATATATTCTACGAATCCTGCATTTCTAGGATTATTTTTTCTACAATAAATTTCCTCGCTTCTGAAGAACTGTCTTGCTCTTTGAGATTTCAAACCACAATCAAAGTAACAGCTTGCATTCAGAAGTGGGGTGTTATGCCTATAACACGAGCGATGGATGAACAACTGAAGGCTCTGTTGGAAGGCATTAATGCCTTGAAAAGTGGCCAAGAAGAGACTAATTAGAGAATGAAGAATATGCTGTGAAGCCAAAAAGAGACTATGAAAGGCCAGCAAGAAAGGTAGAAAGCTCAAGAGAGAATGTAAAAATGTCAGGAAGACCTGAGGAATGCTCTAGATAAGAAAATCGACAATGTTGAAGAGAAAATCAACAGTGTGGAAGAGAGAATCGCTGTAAAAATGGCAGTTGTAGAAGAGAAGATAGAAAAGAAAGTAGGAGAAGAAATAGAAAGAATTACAGAGCAAGTTGAAGAAATAATTCAAGAAGTGACTGGAAATTTTAGCCAGCGAGTGGAAGATCTTGAAAAGAAGCTTCCAGCTTGTGAAAACAAGAATAATAAAAGCAAGTTTGTGCCTGCTTCTCTAGTGACTCCGACTACCTCTCTACAAGACATTATGATACAATATTTTGTAAACAAATATTGTAATAAACAGAATTTATGTTCATCTTACTTTACATAACCGTACCCAATGAATACATAAATTGAGTAAATTGTTTTATTTCGACTCCAATTAAAAGCATAGAAAGTGAAAAAAAAGCTTTATTTGCTGCATTTTTAGTTTTGTATCATATCCTTTTTTAAAGATGTTGTCTGAAGAATTTAATAGTTTCTATTGCTAATAGTATGTTAACCTGTTTGAAAAATGAATACAACTATTTAACTATAGTATTTGTTGAGGAGGTAATCAATTAAATAAATACCACAACCATGCAAAATGCATTTCAAAATTATGTGCATAGTAAACATTTTAAAAATATCTTTGAGGTGAAATTAGTTTTTACGCATAATCGAGATGAAATCTTTATATTATTTTCAAAATATATGTTGAATCGCTATCCTTTACCGAACTTAGTTTTGACATTTATTAAATTTATATGGCAAGAATTTTTAAAATAATATTGTTTTTTTTTGACGTATACTAAATAATACTAAATAAATAAATAACAAGTGGCTTTGTAATTTCTCATCTTATTTTTTTTCCTAATTATTACTATTATTATTGTATTAAACGACTGTGTTGCATATAAAATGTCTATATTTCTATATTAAATATTTTTAAAATTTTAGGGGAGCTGATAAATTTTTATTGCTTTTAAAAAATGAGATTATAAAACTTATTGCACAGTTTAAAGTAGATACATTCTTATTTATTTAAAAAATTTGTTTGTAATATCGGATTAAGTAATAGTAATAATAAATTATTTATGATCTACTCCAATTTTTGCAATTTGTGAGTCAGAAATTTATATAATATTCGTAATAAAAAATACATTTTCATAAAATCTTGTAAAAATAAACATTTTAAATGTATGTAATTGAAAAAATGTTTTTTATAGCAATGTACAATTTTAATTGGAAGAAATCCTGTACTTTTAGAGTCATTTTTGCTTGAATAATTTTTTCATAACATATCAATGTTTATCTTTAAGCATAAATACCAGATTACTTGTAACCTGAGCGTATTTGAGTAACATTATTCTTGATACAATTATATAAGAAATTAAAATCCTCATTTTTAGAATACAACAAAAATTCAAAGAACAAAAAACATTAATTACCTATTTCCCTTCTTTCTTCCGTATAAACCGTTTGAAATTCTTTTATTATATCAAAAGAAGAATAGGTAGTAAACGTCCTTAAACATTCGTGTAGTTGTTTTAAGATTAAATGTAAGAAAAAAAAAGTAATTTGGAACACAAAATTTAATTAAGTGACGGTTTCTATTTACCATTCTTGTAAACGTTGTTTGAAAGGTACTTAAGGTAAAAGAGTATAGTTCTTGTCTTTACGATTAATCTTCCAAGGTACTTATGTTGTTGTAAACAAGGGATTTGTGACTCTAAAAGTTTCTTTGACTCAAGTATTATAATATTAAAAGGAAGTCTAACCGAATATACTTATTTTTAAGGTTTACAGAATAGGTAAATGGATATAATGTATCGAGTAATATAAAAGCACGTCAAAATGTTACGGAAGTTCTTAATACTTTTGTGAAACTGTTTAAGAACAACACAGAAAAAAAAAGAATTATATAAATGTATCATAATTTTTAAAAAAAATATTTGAGCTCTTTTTTTTGTAATTGACTGATTAAAGTAGAATTATCCGATTTTTTTTAAATAATAGAATAGTTTTTAAGGGGACATGGTACGATTTACGTAAAAATTTTTAGTTTAAGGATTTTCAAAATTGTTTTGGTTGCCTCCTATGTGTATATACAATGTAAAACAGAGTTTGTGCTCAAAATTTCATAAAAAGCTAGTCATTTACTTTTTAAGGAAAAAACTTAACATTTTTGAAGAGGTTTTAAAATGCTAATCCTCCTACAAAAATTTACGTACTTGCATGAAATTTGATTTACAAGTACGTCAAACTATGTATAACAAAAGTTGGTATGGGTTTTGCGATTACATGATTGGTATTCGTACAATACTTCTTTTTATGAATGCTTATTGAAAATTTCTTAAAAAATGTATAAATTCTGAGTTAAATTATTTTTTAAAAAAATAAGTATTGCTTCGATTAAAAAATGCATACCAACTTTTGTTACTTGCACTATTAGCAATAGGTAGAAAAATTCAAAGCATTTGGCACAATAGAAAAAAAAACCTTTAGCTATTTAAATAAAGACAAACTAGTTATTTCATCTATATGAGAGAAGTAAGTTTAAAGTTTTGATTTGCCATAGGGATGTGAGTAAAAACGAGCATAAAAGCTATCATAATTCTACGTTTTTCAAGTTTAGAGCTTTGAAGTTTTGTGAGGTCATAGAAAAGTATATAAATAATAATTTAGGCTCAAAAAATTATTTTTGATTTTTTGTCAATTGAATCATACTGTGGCCTCTTAAATGTTTGTTTTAATATTAAAAAATGCATATTAATACTAAGATGCTATTCAAATGAGCATTAATATAATTGCTTCAATTTCAATTTTCCAAAAAAATTGCCTTGTAATATAATCGCTTAACTTTATCACATAAATTAACATCACATTTAATATGCTTAATTAGAGGGCAGAGAGGTTTGCAAGATATACACTGAAAAACTTCTGATTGAATTGTTGTTGAGAGGGTTATAGTAACGTCACACTGAAGCAACACGAGGGATATTGGCAATGGACATCGTGGTCAAGTGACGAGGGCAGAGCGGGTCTTCAGTGGCACCAGAATTTAAATTCGCTAACTCACTGACCATGAGTTCGTGACCATGGCCACTTGTCTACCATGGCCACTCCATGCCATAGAGAAAAAAGATAAGATTCACAAGAATGAAGAAAGCACATCAATTATTTCGCATGCTTTGTTTATTGATTGATTTCCAAGGCTCAATATCCATAGGTAAAAAAATGGTTTTCGGATTGTAACATCATTACCTGGCAATGATCCAACAAATACAAATCTATTGAACTAGATAGATCAGGAAATGTTGAACAGAAACCCTTTTTCACTGACACAGCTAATAAAAGCATATCCAAGTTTGGTACTATGAAATACCCCTTGCATATATCAAAAATAAATTTTGTAAGTCATTTGTTTTATAGATTTTATCAAGGCCAAGAGGGTGTTCTACTAATATTAATGAAAATCTATGCTATTACAGTTTTTCTTTTATTTTGGGATAGTTGAATTGTATTATATATTTGGCTAGTGGGGGTTGTTTCATTAGCAATAGGGAATGAAGTGGGCGTGTGTTATGTTATAGTTAGTGATGAAAATTTTACTGCATGAAATGCAACAAATATGTTTTGTTTGTAATTGAAACTGCATAGACATATTCTTATTCTATTATTTTGTAGTTATTGACGGTTGTATGTTGCCTATTTGCTGTTTTCCTTTTCAAACACTAATTACAGCAAGTGATTGCAATTTTTTTATATGTATACCATAGAAAGACTAGAAAAAAAAAGGTTTAAATTATGATAATGGGCGTGTGAATGTTATATAATTATTTACATTTTTGCTCACGAAACATGTTTAGAATTACATATGAAAGGTATTTAATAAAAACATGTTTTCATGTTGAGGATATTTCTTTCAAAGCTTTTTATTACCCTATTAAAAAAATAAAGTATATAAAATTTGTAATGAATGGGTCTCAAATGATTTGCCCATAGTGATATTAAGTGAATGCAGACAAATTACTTTAATATTACCATAATATAAATATTTACTAGTGTTCTGTACATTTTTTTATCTTTCAGTTTTAATGTTTTATACTGTTTAGTTTTAATTCGTCCATCGCTTTTCCTCTTTTCTTCGACTATTAAGAGAATAGGAAAGTGTAAAGTAGAATTTCATCAATACTCTAAGAAGAAATGGAAGAAAATAACTAAAAATCTTATACATTTTTTCTTTTTCATTCCAGTGTTATTATACAATTGTTTAATAACATATACGAACATGTCTGGTGTTATGTACCAGACATACATGTTATTTACACAATGTCTAATTAAACTTATTTTCTCCCATTTGCCAAAGAAAAATAAAATGCAGACTCCTTTGTGTATCATAAACAAGGAATGAGAATGTTTAATTTATGAATAAATGAGAGTAAGAGTAGAAAATCGTTATTCATACGTTAAGCTGTTTGTTAAATTTTTATTCGTAATTCTTTTGTGTTGTTTTATTGTACTTCTCTTTTATATCGCACGAAAATATTTCGTATTCACCCCTAGCTTTTGCCATTAGAAAACCAAAGATGTTATCAGTTAAATCGTTCTTAACCCGGGAGCAGTCACCGTGCTCAAGGTCACCCCAGGCTCACGAAATCGTTAATTCTAGAAAAACTGTTTATTTTTTATCAATGATCTTGACAGTATTCTCCTATATGACAGTCTTCATGGGAATTAAAATGCATTTGTCACATCTTTCTCTCTTTTTTTTGGAGGGGGCAAGCGTTTTCTTATAATCTTAAGGTACTTGTTTACACTGAGTCCCCCGCGCGATCACTTGCGTTCCAAAATATTTTCTATGAACATGCTACGTTTTTCTACTGTTATGTTTTTGATTACTGAGTTGTACGACTTGTTATCTATACAAATAAATAAATTGAAGTGTCTGTTTGTAATTTCAAATTAGCAGCTTTTTAATTATGCACTAAAAGTATATACGGTACTCATAACAAAAAAAATTTTTAAAATTTTGTCTGTCTGTCTGTCTGTCTATCTGTCTGTTTGTCTGTCTGTCTGTCTGTTGTTCCGGCTAATCTCGGAAACGCTGGTGCGATTTTAAAAATTCTTTCACTAATGGAAAGCTACATTAACGGGGAGTAACATAGGTATATTTTATTCCGTATTTTACGGGAACGGAAACTATACGGTGAACGTGAAACTGAATGCCAAGATGAACGCCAAATTGAACGCCAAGCTAAGCTAATGAAGTCGTTGTTTTGGTTACTGGCGACCGATGCTCTTCATGAGACATAATAGTGTTATACGCGCACATGATAATACGCTGACACGTGCCATATTTTTATTTATGATAGTTATC
This sequence comes from Trichonephila clavata, assembly GCA_019973975.1. Taxonomy (NCBI): domain Eukaryota; kingdom Metazoa; phylum Arthropoda; class Arachnida; order Araneae; family Nephilidae; genus Trichonephila; species Trichonephila clavata. The sequence continues at coordinate 6,216 of BMAO01034644.1, forward strand.
TCACTGTTCAGTTAAGTAGAGCATCGGCTGTTTCGTATGCACTTTTAAAAATAATAAATCAAGGCTTCATAAGCAAAAAGCAATGCGAGAAACAAAAAATTGATAAGTTTTACGGTTAGTTTTAATAATTTCTTTTTTTATTTACATTTTTAGTCACATTTAAACAATGGTTATTATTTGCTTAATATTTCTATTGTATTCGAAGAATAATATTTTTCAAGGTATCTTTCATTTTTCTACCTCTCTGTTTTTCTTAATTCAAATTGTTCTTAATTTCTTAATTGTGAGTTTCTTTAATGTGGCGTTGCGGGGGCTCAAGTGGCGTTATAGATAATTATCCCCATTTTTTAAACTATTAGACGTACAGTCTTGAAATTTGATAAGCAGATTCCTTTCGTAAAGTAGAGAACCGCTACAAAATGGGTTTCGCGAATATGAACTACTAAGTTTAATTTCGGGAGATTAAGAGGCGTAATTGATAAATATTTCCTTTTTAAACTATTTGATCACCCTGCTTGAAAATTGGTAGGCATGTTCCTTTCATGGAATAGAGTTCCTCTAACAAAGAGTAAAACGAAAATTGACCCCCAAGGAGGGTTGCGAGGGGTCAAGAGGAGTTACAGAAAAAATTCCTGTTTTTAATTGTTAGACCCATATACTTGAAATCTTTTAAGCATGTTTCTTTTGTTGAATAGGGATGCACTAAGAATGTATTTTAAGTAAATCAAGTTCTGCGGGGGGGGGGGGGTGCAGGGGTTACTGGGACGTATTGACAAAAAAAATTACTTTTTTCGAGCTACAAGGACTATAATAATGAAATTTGGTTTGCATTTTTCTTTTGTTGAGTTGAAATCCGCTAAGAGCGGTTATTTTGGAAAACGGCTCTCAACGGGATTACGGGGATATTGATAGTAAAACTTTTGTTTTTGTTTCTGTTAGATTAGACTTGAAATTTGGCTTGCATGTTCAATTTACGGAGTAGAGATCCACCAAAAATTGGTTTTGCGGGAATCCACTTGGTTTTTGGGTTACGAAAGAGCAAACATCATTCTATGCTTCAATTTTAGAGATTTTTAGAAAACACAAATTAGATGAGTTCTGCCCCTTTTTTTTATCAACAGGCGACAGTTACAGGTATAAGTATATTTTTCAATACAATCGAATTCTTAATGCAGGACTTAGATATCAATAATTTATACATATATTTAAGCAGTAAAAATTTATAAAACATCATGAAATTCCCAGCGAAGCGGGCGGGTAACAGCTAGTAGTTTATAAATATAAATGAGCAGAATATAAAAAAAAACAAATGCTATCTGTAATCTCTATTGAAGGAAGTTGAAACTGATCAAGCAAGGGAAGAACCTGCTGAAATAATGCGTAATAACCATAATAGCGAAAGCAAATTTGAGAAAGGCGATGAAAATGAAATGTTTGAGTTGGACGGGAAATTTCAAATCCTATCTAAAGAACTCCATTAAGAAAATATGAAGCCATAAATTTACAACAAAACACACTTCGCCCTCTCAAATAGACACATGCAAGAAAAAGTTCAACATATGAAACTGCTTGATTCCGTTTGATGGATATTTTTTTCTTAAATTATCAAAGAAAAATTGAAAAAATCCTTAAAAGTATGGAAGTGTACTTCCTCTTAGTTAAATTATTCAAAGGAATTACGATTTTTATCGTGTACAATAAAACTAATTATATAAAAAATGGATCGAGGTGACTATTAGTCACGTGACCATTAGTATCGAGAGCGCGCCAGCTTCCATTTTAAAGAACATGGATTGCCCTTATTATATCTTTGAATATCCCTCGGATCATCTCACACTTACATTATGAGTAAAATTGTGACGGGTGCTTACGCGTTTCACTAACCTTCTCTTAAATTCTATATTTTATTTATTTCAACCAATCTCCACCGGGAGCCAAAAGTGTGACTTATGCAAACGAAATATTTTCGGGTTTTAGCGAGTTCGAAAAAGATATAAAAGGGAGAAATGAAATGTAGAAGAAAAAGGAGGGTGATTTTGAGAGAGTAGTTTTTCTAGTGGAAATATATTCGTCGGGAGAAGACTATTGAAAAGTATTCATTAAATCGGTTCGGGACGGAACTGAAAGATAGCTGAGATTGAAGCCGCTCATTAAAGCAATCCAGATATAGAAGAACCTGCCTTAAGAAAAGGTATCAGGTCAGTTGTTTTCATAAATTAAATATAAATGTGTAGCTTGATTGTACGCGTTGTTCTCCGTGGACTCAATTAGGATTCCATCGTTCATAATCGAATTCTTCTCTCACTCCACTGTATTTTGTTGATCTTAAGGTTTGAATAGTATTTGTGTAATCTCTCATTAAGAAAGGTCAATAAATAAGATTGATTTATTAAATTAGTTGTAATTAATTATGGATCCAACATATTCAGATTTAGATAATACGCGAAGGGGAGTTAATAATCATAGGGGTAGTGATAGGCTACGACAAAATATAATACGAATACTCAAAGAAATTATCTGAAAATTCGGAAAAAGAAATTAATTAATTTAAGTCACGTGATAAAATAAAGGAACCTAACTATTGTCGCAATGTAACATAAATGATGTCTGGTATAAAATTGCAACCACACTACAATATTTTTATACGGCATTTAATTTTCAGAAGCTTAATAAATAAAATAAAAGTAATTTCAATATTATATAAATTGAAAATTTATCTAAATAATCTAACATGTTTCAGTGAAATTTTCAAGATGCCACTTATTTTAAATTTTCAATTTGAAAACCAATCCATTAAGTTGGAGGAAAAGAAACACGTAGAAAAACAAACGCATTTTTCGTTTAGCATGACATATCGCACTTTTAACTGTGTAATCATTCTATAATATGCAAAACTATTGTAGAATTACAACATCATTATTTTCCAATATACGCAATATGAGATTAACTGAAATGTGAATAAACGCAAAATAACGTCAGAAAGGAACAGTATTATTAATATCATGCTTTCGACCAATTTCCGTTCGTAATAAGCGATAATGTCGCAAATTTTCAAAATAGAATCAAAGGATTAAAAATTATGAAGCTCTATATATTTAATGCTATAGTGATTGAATAATATAATGTGTTGTCTGGAAGCATTTCTATGGCCCATTTTACTTTAGAGTAGATAATTTTAAAAAAAACTAAGAATCCCCCCCCCCCTCCTTCGAATTTAAATTCCAAAGCGGTAATCAAACAATTTTTATATTATTAAAAATTCATTTTATGGACACACTCTATCATTTACTTTACAAATAAAATAATCACTATATTTCGAAACGTGAGCAAGGTTTATATGTATATTGTAAATAGGTGCTATAGGTAAGGTATAGTGGGAATAAGGTTTTATTTCAGATTTCGTCGGAGCAGGTTGTCTGCGCCGATACTTTTTTCCCCCACCTCACACAGATTCAGCCGGCCGCGTTAGCAGCAGTCGGTATTGTATTGCATTAATTCTAAAGCAACAACACTCCAAACACTTACCCAATGACCTTCTTAATTAAATTAAGTTATAATCTTTTTAACTTCAAAGTAATTTTTAAATATCAAGCATTTTATATTTCTTTTTAAATTAAAACTTAAATCTTTAATCAATCATGATCACAAATGCAGCAAAGGGCTAAGGTTAAGCCGAACCAAAGTCACCCACAGTTCACTCATGATAGGAGTTCAAGCTTCCCTGCGGGAAGCAGGCACTCCAAGAACTATTCAACCTATATAAGGTTTTATTTTTTAGCTGGACATACTGATCAATCTTCAAATAAAGAAGGGGAAAAAACTTTCAATGGTTTATAAATTCCTATGGGGAATACGGTATTCCCCGGCAATAAGATTTTTTATGTAAATTTTAGCAGTAAAAGACGAATTAAGTTTATGTTTCATTTTTTTTATAGAACAATTTATATTTTATTATGTTAAAGAGAAAATCACCCTTATTCACATCTTTAAGCAGAACAATTTACATATATTCAAATCTAGAGGTTGTTTTCTTTTGAAATATCATAAAGCTAATCAGTTTACACATTTAAGGAAAATCACCCATTCAGTGACTTAATTATTTGAATTTTCAGCAAGAGCCGGACAGATTCTTGAATATCTACTCTACAAACAATTAAACCTTATGTTTTTGTCAGCAATACATTCACGATTAAAGTCTCTAAATTTTGAAGTTACTGGTTGCCTATCTGAACCATATTTGACCTTTTCAGCATTTTTTTCTTGTCTTCCTTTTGACTAATAAGTCATACTTTGATCACTATTTTCAAACAGTTCGATGATTCAGCTTCTTTTTGAAGAAAGCTGCAAATTTCTTACCTCTAGACTCTTTTCAAATTCTTTTCTTATTTTTCATTGTAATATATATTAAAACGCTATCTATTTAAACTCATGTTATCTGAGAAATAAATACTATTTCTTTTAACTATTAAATCAAATGCAAATCGAACGTTGCAACACGCGACGTATTGCATATCGAGGATTCAACCACTAGCAGCCAAGTCTGCCAATAATCAAATATACCCGTGTACCAGTATACCATCTGCACTTCGATTAGTATCATGTCTGGTGCCTGTCTGACTGACAAAATTCGTTAATCATCAAATGCATATTAGCAATACTTGTATCCAAATTTCGATTGGACATTCGACAATATGTGACACCCCCATTTAGATGAAAATCTTAATTACGGTTTATGTAAGGGATAGGGCGTATATTCTACGCATTCTGGAAAATCACGACAAGACTTAGTTTTTGAGTAGGACTTATTTTCAAGAAAATACATACGGTAGATAGATACTTACCAATAAGTAAAATAAAAAATGGCTAAATAAAAAAGATCTGAAACTTACAGAAATACAAGATCAAAAGTTTTTTCCTTTTTGTTTTACTTTATATTTTTGATCTTAAGTGTTTTTAAGGTTCTTATTCGCTGTTTTATGACGCATAAACAAAACAACATAGGGCTCTTAAGGAATATGTTCTTTCTGAACTGCTCTCTTCCATTTCGTAGAATTTCTTCATTGTTATGCAGATTACATGCAAAACAAACTGAAAAACTAAAGACATTTCATTTGCTTCGTTTCCTACGCAAAATAGTTGTTGAAAATATTCAAATTTCTTACATTTATGGAAGGAGATAATGCTTGAAGAATCAAATTCATCCATCGATGTTCCTTTTGAAGTGTAGATGAGTAATTGCAGCTCAGAATTCTTTTTTTAAATTTGGATAAAGATGATGGATAGCTTCAGAATATTGCTAAAGTGATTTATTTATAAGGAATCACTAAGGGTTATTTAGTTGAAAGCATAAATCGGATTCATTGTAATTACTGCTTGTATGTTGAAATTTGTATTCCATTGCTTAGTATAAGTAACATCTCATAAATAATTTATATTATGCATTGTTAAATGCAGTATTTGCGTGTGAAGTTATAAGTATAGTGAATAAAATTTTTTAAATGAGAACCATAAAATCATATTAATATATTTTAAGAAATAACATAAACGCTTTTCTAAAGAAATAAAATATGTATGTCTTAAAAAAAATTTAATTCAAATTTAAACAAATATTGTTTTTATTTCATAAGATATAAATTATATAAAAAATAGTATATACACAATAGCAATTGCCTCTGCGATAATTTTACCTATATACACTTATTGCGATAAAAATTTGCGCACCAAGAATGAATTGTCAGAATGAAACGAAACTTTATATGCACCAACGTTTATGTAAGTAAGTGATTACAAAATTAAAGCAAAATGACCATTTATTGTAGAAACAATTCCAAATGGAGGGAGGTTTTAGTACCCTGTTGGGCCACCTCTAGCATGAATGCATGTGATACGGAAGAGCATTGACGCATACAAGTCCCTAATGATGCTCTGCGACATCTTGTTACACAGTTGTTGTAACCGCACCTCTAATTCAAACAAATGTGTTGGCTGTCCAACTTGCCATCCTTAATAATCTCAAACATGCTTGATCAATGACAAATATGGCGATCTAGAAGGACAGGGAAAGGTGAAAATGTGGTGGGAGCAATCCTGTGAAACCTTGGTGCATGAGGGTGAACATTGTCCTATTGAAAAATGACCCTAGGGAGCCGTGCCATGAATGGCAAGATATGTGGATGAAAAATGTCACTGACATAGTTCTCAGCGGTCATGGTGCCGTGTATTAGCGACGTCTCTGTGTTGTATGTGATGGGAGCTCACACCATCACACCAGTTGTGGTAGAGGTGTACCACTGTGAGAAAAAGCAGGTTTAAGACTTTCACCAAGCTGCCTCCACACAAGTACACGATAGTTATCACTTCCCTGTTTGAATCCGGGTTCGTCGTTGAAGACGACCTGATTCCATTCGTTAGCATTCTTATCATTTTAAATACAAAACCACTCCAACGGTGAAGTGACGGCGAGTGGTTGTCAACGGCATTAAACGTATTGAGCACCAAGATAACAATCGTCCTTTAGTCGGACGTCTTCGATGGCACGGACTGACGTAGAGACCCATAGTGAACGTGCTGATGTGAATGGATGGTGGATAATGATGCAGTTGACGTAATGGGTGAGTGTCTTGTGATGTGATGGTCTTTTAGACTAGGGGGTTTCAACTCTTAGCCCGTGGGTCACAAATGACCCGCTGATGGCATTTTAGTGGACCCTCATTTAAATTTGAGGCAATTTTACAAAAACAATTGCCTTGTCCGCTTTTTATCGTAAAAACCGCCACTTTTTTCGGTTATTTTTGATATTTTAAACATTTTATAAGTTTTTTTTTTATGTCCAATTGAGATAAAACTTTCTGAAAATGACGAATTTTTCAAAAATTTCTCTGTGACTTAAATAATTTTAAATATGAAAAATCTGACTATGCATCAAATCTCATATATTTTTGGGGGAAAAAAAGGTGGAGTCTTATATTTAACAGACTTGCAAAGAATTTTAATTCAACTTCCATTTAACCTTTTTGAAACCGTTATACAAATATGTAAACACCATCTTTTCCCTTAGAATCAGCTCTAGTCTTGTAAAGCAAACTTCTCTTCTTATATAAATTTTTTGACAATAATATAATTTTTGACAGTTGTGTGGCCCCCAAATCACTGTGAATTTATTGATGTAACCCACAGATCACTGTGAATTTATTGATGTAACCACAGATCATTGTAAATTTATTAATTTGGCCTTGAGCGTGAAAGTTTGAAGACTCCTTTACTTATCTAATGGCCTGTCAAAGGCGTGCTAAGCCTGGTTGCCATATAACCGACTTCTCTCCTCCATTGTTCACAATACTTCCTGAGAGAAAAGTCAGAACGGCCTAGGTGGCGAGCTACTCGCCGAGCTGACCTCCAGGTTTTCATCTTTCCTACAATTCTTCCTCTCTCGAACTCTGATAGCTGCTCATATTGTTTCCGATGGCAGCGTAATTGTATCTCCCGTTAAAAAGCGTCCCTCTGCAACACATTTAATACACGCAAATAAGCTCTATTTTATAATCGAAGGCGAACGTTCAAAACCATCTGGTGGCTTCACGCAATGCGCAACTATGCTGAATTACTAATCATTTACATACCTTCATGCCAATTTTCGTAACAATCCCACTCTTAACCCTTGGTGCTCAAATTTTTATGGCAATGATTGTATATCAAAACTATAAAATTAACCTTCTCAAAACCGATTACCTTCATCTAACTTTTTGTAGTATGAACAATAAATTAAATAGTAATATTTTTTAGGTGTAACAAAATAGATAATTTTAATTTTAATATCGTTAAGGTACATTTGGGGGATTTTTATGTACATAATTCATTTTATAGAAATATTCACCATCATCATCATATCTGGCAAGACAGCCCCTCGTGGACCTGTGCCTTTTTCTGAAGGTCCCCCCATAATGGCCTTTTGTTTACTTTTGTTTTCCAAGTTTCCTCGTTTATAACCCCAAAGTCAGATTCCACTGCCCATCTCAGCCTTGGTCTTCCAAACTTTTGAATCCCAGTGAATTTGAACTGCAGTACCTTTAGACAACATCATCTGGCATTCAAATTATATGGGCCATCCAAATCATTCTATTTATTTTTATATATTTAATGTTGCCAGATTGATAAAAATTCTGTATAATTCAAAATTGCCCCTTCTTCACCAGCTATTGTTTTCGTTTACACCTCCAAGTATACTTCGAAGTATTTTTCTTTCAAAAGATGTCACTGAATTTTCTTCCAGTTTTGTTATTATTGTTCAAGTTTCAGATGCATATGTCAGAACTGGTCTTACAGGAGTTTTGTAAATTAAAAATTTTGGGTTTCTTGGAAGAAATTTAGACTTTAAAAACCACCTCAGACCATTAAAAGCCTTGTTTGGGAGGAATAATCAATTTTGGATTTCATGAGAATTTAAAGAAATATCAGTCTTCGTTATGTACTTAGAAATAGTACATTAGTTAGTAATAATATAAAAAATTTTAGTATAAAACGTTTATTAATTATTGTGTTTAGACCAGAACTACTCCTTTTAATTTTTTCTTTGTTATTATATTTGTAATGCATTCAGAGTTAATGGCTCATTTTAAAATTTTATTTTAAATAGGTTCCTTTTTTTTTCTTTAAATACATTTTCTATTAAGTTCAATATATATTCTAGACTGGTTTTAAATTTTTTTTTATTTCTGATTCTTACATATATTCACTAGATGATGCCACAGGTTAATATTTTCTTAACAATTTTTTTCTTTTAGCCTCTTATTAAATTAAATCTTGGTTTTTTTCTCTTTCCAGTCGAAAAAAAAATTATTTTTTTTGGTGTTCATGTTTTTTTACCTATAACCATATTTCACTTTAAAGTTTTTTTTATCAATCCTTCTTATGTGCGGATCTTTTTATCTGTGGAGAATTTTTTTATCTTTCACATTTTGTTGTGCTGTTATGATCTTCTTAAAAAATTCATGTATATATATTTAGATTTTTAGTTTTCTGGCTTGGTACATTTATTGCTTTTTTTACGTGGTATTTGCCATTCAAAAAATTAGCTTATAAAATTATAAGTATTAATCCTTTAGTATCATATTTATGATTTATAGTATATTTTGAAACTTATTTTTGAAATATTTTCTCTTTCTTTCATCCCAGTTTTATAGGCGAGCATAAGGGAAAGTTGGCTGGCCTTAAAACTTTGTTTAACACTACACATCTGCTCTTAAGGCTAAAAGTTTGCTTTTTTAGTACTGTGGCTATTTTGATTTGATCTACAATGTCTTGTTATATTTCTATGTATTGAGTTTTTTTATGGTAATTTATTTTATGTTTATTTATTATTTATTTAATTTGAAATTGCTTTATAAAGTTGAATTGGGTTGTTAATGACATAACGGTGATTTAAAAATTATTTCAGAGTTTTAAGGTTATAAGAAAGTCAATTTTTTTTTAAGAAGGCCAGAATCAATTTTGAAGGTCACAGTTTTCCATGGTCGAAATTTCAATTAATTCCATTTTTTAGTAATATCCTTCATTAAATTCATGCTATGAAATCACTACAAAAGAAAGATTCCGAAAGGAAATTTTTGAAACATATTTGTAGTTTTTTTTAATATTTTGAATTAGGGGCTGGCTCTCAAATTGTTGTTATATTTCCTTGGATGGTATCGAAGAATAAACGAACTTCATCCAACGTATCAAGGTAGGGATTATACATGCATGGATTGATTTTTCAGATATTCTTTTCTCTTAGCTTATTTTTTAAAATAAGAATGTCTTTATCGTTATTAAGCAGGAATAGTGAGTGAATATTAACGTCGCACTGTTCAGCTACACGAGAACTTTTTGGCGACGGTCCGCGTAATTTTGAACCATGGTCAAGTGACGCGGACGACACCTGAGCTGGCACCCCATCTCCTAACTATCACACCACACCAATGGGAGGACGTTTGAGCTCTTAACCGAATTCACGTGCATCGCGCCCTATACGGTGGGTCTCTGGTGGTACTGGGATCGAACTCATGACACGCTAGCCATGATCCGATGCCAAGACCACTTGGCTACCGCGGCCACTATTAAGCATGAAAAAAAGATGGAAGAAAAATTCATAGTTTTCTACATTTATAAAAATTCTAAGATGGGACTGAATTTAGAGGAAGTTCAATCAACAAGTAAGTATTGAAATAATATAACTGCTACTTATATAAATAAGTTTGTAAAGAATTATTTGTGTATTTAATTTTGCAGCATCTTAAAAATATTTGTAGAAAATATAATTTTTAATAATTATGGGAAAAAATTATTAAATGGATTTAAGATAGATATTATAATACCCAACCACAAATAAATGCTCTCCTAGAAAATTTTAGAATGAAATATGTAAAAATTTAAAAAAAAATAACAACTGGTGAATTATAGGAATAAAAAGTTCAAATTATTTGTATATTTAATAAATCAACTTTCCAGAAATATAAATTTTAAATTAGCATGTTTTGATGAAGAAAAGTTCTAAGAGTCATTAGATAGTTTAACATTTTATACTGTAAGGTAAATACATTATTACTGACTTACAGATTTAAATTACATCCTAATTTGTAGAATAACTTCTTTTCAATCCTAATTACGTAACTTTTGATTTCTAATAATTAAATTTCTAATAAATTTTTTGACTAATTCATAAAAAATAGAAAAAAACTCTTGTATTTAATACTTTTAGGATAAACTAAATAACTTATTAGTTAAGAAATAAAAATGAATTATTTTCTGCAGATAACAACCTTCTCACTTTTGAAAAGCTTATATAAAATTTTATTAATACATTTGCTTGTCACTAAAGAGGGTTACCTGAATTATTCAAAATACCTATCTCTCCCTTTCTAAAATTCTTTCTGGAAAATCCAGAAAGTTTCTAGAAGAATTTGCCTTCCCTTTAAGACACTTAATAATCCTCTGAAGAAATATAAATATTTTCGTGAGGACAAATTTGAATTTTAAATCTCTGTTATGTAAAACAGATCACTCGCAAATTATTAATCGAGTTGGATTTGGAATAAATAAAACTGTGCATGGAGAAAAAATCTGCTTTTACTGAAATATAAATACAAATACAAATACAGCTTCCATATAAATTGCCAAATTATATGTTGTTTTTACAAAATAATTTTGCCATTTTTATTAATCTGAAAATCATGCTATTCTATTTCACAAGTTTCAAATAACTAGAAAAATGAGTTACAGCCAAAATTTCTTTAGGAATAGTTTTAATGATTTTCATCAAATCATTGTTTGCATTCACATTTGCTGTAACTAATGAAGAAAAGGAATTGTGTGCTTCAGCTTACATTTCATTGTTCTCTTCAAGAAATAACTATGGTTCTATAGAGGTAAACTTATTTTCCAAACTCTTCCAAATAGTTCTATTTTATACACTCAATTAAATCATTTCCGGCTAATAAAGATTTTCACATTCTCAAAAGTTTCGATATGAATAATATTTTAAATGAATTATTAAATTTAAGGCTATTTAAATTACAATAAAATTTAAAAAAATTAAACACAGAAATAAAAACATGGAAAAAGCTTACGTAGTATTTACTAAGTAGTAAGAAAGAAGTTGCGTGATAATACCATTTTATTATAATATATACATGCTTACACTTAAAAATGTTTAGATATAAACGACTATTTGTGCTTAGTTATATTATGTTGCTATATAACCCAATTACCAGAAAAGCAGAAACCGGAGTCAAACATTTGACAATGACGATGAGTATCTTCTGACCTATATAAAATTGTAGTTATGGGTCTAATTGATATTTTATTTTTCAATATGTGTGTGATTTTTTTAAAGTGCTTGCTTGGATTTAACCCTTTAAGCGTTCCAAACGTCTTTTTCTACCATCCTGAGATGCTTCAAAAACGCACCACACGGTTTTTCCCGTAAGACCGGGGACTCACCAAAAATGCACCAAACGTGTTTTTCCTCCTCAAGTAACAGCTTCGAAAGTGTTAGAGACGTCTTTTTCCGAAATCCTTTCCCCCTTTAAAAAGGCTTAACATCTTGAAGGATAATTAGGAGGGTTGGGGTGACACAAAGGACTCTGACAGGAAGTTTTATGGCTTGCCGCATTCTTTCCCTGAAGCAATCGTAAAAACTGGGAAGAATTTAAAACCTCCAGAGCGTACGGACTATCAGTTAAAGTTTGTAAGTAAACTTGACTTGAAATTTTTCTGGTTTGAATAAAATAAATTCTTTGATGTAGTTTTCACGATCTAAGCATTTTTGTAAATCTTCATTTAAATCATTTTTTAAGTTCCATCACATAAGTAATATAGATGATATACTCACTTTTGATTTAATATTAATTTGAAATTCAACGAATTGGATGAAAAAGGTAGCTTGATAAAATCACATTTTTTTCTTTACCTTAAAATTCTCAAGTAGAAATAAGTTTTTTTATAATATATCTCTAAAAATATCTATGATATATCTATATTTAAATTCAAAGTATATATCAAAACAATGAGGATAATTTACAGTTTCGTTTTTCTTATTTTAATTAATACTTCTAAGTTTTTTCTAAAGGAATTATTTCATTTGTGTCAAAATTTATATTAAAAAATAGGTTCAAAATTTAAAACCTGTTAAACTTTTAAAATTCTAAACATGAATAATTTTCAAGTTTCTGTACAACAGAACTTGCAAAAATTTTGTACGCATTGATAAAAATAACAAAAAAAAAACCCTATTTAAATCCTTTAGTTTTTCATAATATCAAAGCCAGGTGTTCAGAGTATCTTACATACAATCCCTAGTTTTGTATTGTTTAGATAACGAATTATAATCGAATTTTTAATGTCTGAACTTCAGTTTCCTTCAAAGAGAATAGGAACAACAAGCTCAAATTTTTAAGCTTGAATCTTTGGGCAAAGAGAAATGAAAAGCACCTGGACAAATTTACAGTTGACATTTGCGTCAATAAATAAATATAAAGATTCATTTTAAATTCAAGTTAAAAAATATTTATTTATGCAAAATCTCTTATCATTTAGGTTCTATTATAGAGGTTGGCTGAAGAACAAGTAATTAAAATTAGGACATTTTTTGTAATCTTAACCATACAAAACCAGGAATTTTATATTAGCTGCACTGAAATTCTGCATTTGAATTTCGAAAAATATATTTATGTATGTATCTCACGTACGCAGTTGAAAATATTTACCATAAATACTAATAATTCTTTGGATATTTAAAATTTTAAATTGAATTTTTAATATATTCCACTTCTAATATTTTTTAATTTATTCCGTAAATTTCATACAATTTGGTTGAGTGAGTGAGTGAATATTAACGTCGCTCTGTCAGCTACTCGAGAACTTTTGGCGACGAACCTCGTCATTTTGAACCATGGTCAAGTGACGAGGATGACACCTGTGCTAGCACCTCTCTCCTTCTCCTAACTACCACACCACACCACACCAACAGAGGACGTTTCAGCTCTTGACAGATTTAACGTGCATCGTACCCTACACGCG
>BMAO01034645.1:0-12410 GCA_019973975.1 Trichonephila clavata
TTTATGCCGCAAGAACCTTTCTTTACCCGGTTGTTGAAGAGCATAACTGTGGAGAAATGGGCAATGTTTGTCTGAAATGTGGGGGTTTGTATTTTGGGGCAGAAAAGAATGTCAGAGGAGCTTACACCCATTGCTGCCATAATGGGAAGATAATTGAAGAAGCTTCAACATATCCAGTAGAAATGAAAGGATTGATGGATGGTAGCCATGATTTATCTGAGCATTTCAAGAAAAACATAAGGTCGTACAACAGTGCTCTGTCCTTTGCTTCAATGGGCGCACAGATTGTACCACCTGCCGGTAGAGGAGCATATTGCTTCAGAATTCATGGTCAAATTATCACAGGACTTCTCATTTACATCCAGCTCAAGCAGGAGAAGAAAATTTGCTCAGTTATATGTTTTGGATTCTGAACTTGCTACTTGTCGACGAATGGAGCGTTGTCAAAATTCTGAATGCAATCTGGAACTTATGAGAAGATTTGATGAGATAATTAGAAGAGTCAACCCTTTTGCTGCTGCGTACAAAATGATGTGGGAACTGGAGCAGCAGGTGATTCGTGAAGAAGGACATGAGCGTCGGAAAACGTTACCATGTACATCAGTGATAAGAGACTTGATTCTGACCAGCACAGAGGAAGATATAATGCTCCCAAAACAAATGAGGTTGCAATGGTGTTTAAAAGCTCTGATGCATTCCACCAAATAACCGGGATATCTGCATTTATCCCAAACAACGCCAACTGTTCAGGATTAATACTCTCAATCCTAACTGCGATCCAATGACTTACGTTTATTTTTTCCATGTGGTGAGAAAGGTTTTCGCGTTCATCAAAGTTTTACCGAGTTACAGTTTTATGTGCACCGTTTATCAGTTAGGAAAGATATTTTCAATCCTATTTTGTATGGAGGTAAGCTTATGCAGCAGTATGTTGTGGATTCTTATGTTAAGGTTGAGGGTAACCGTTTGAATTTCATTCGTCACAATCAGAGAACACTGCGAGTTGAATCGTATTTGGGTCTTGCTGACCACGTGAATGCTCTGGCTACCGAAGCTGGCATGAAGGCAGGTGTTACCCTCATTCTGCCATCAAGTTTCATTGGAAGTCCTAGAGCAATGCAACAGAACTTTCAGGATGCCATGTCGGTTGTTAGAGATTTTGGTAAGCCCGACTTGTTTTTGACTTTCACTTGCAACCCAAAGTGGAAAGAGATCAAAGACAACCTTTTCCTGGACAAAAGCCTCATGATCGTCCCGACTTAGTTGCCAGAATTTTCGACATCAAGAAGAAAGCACTTTTGCAAGATTTGAAAAAAAACGGTATTTTTGGTCGCATAGTTGCAGACATTCATGTCATAGAGTTTCAGAAGAGAGGACTACCGCACATGCATCTATTGCTCATATTAGCAGAAGAGGATAAAATAAGGGACCCGGAGAGCATCGATCGGTTAGTCTCAGCAGAACTGCCAGACAAGACAGTGGATCCTAGATTGCATGAAATTGTCAAATCTACAATGATTCATGGACCTTGTGGTGTGTTGAACCCCAATGCTCCATGTATCGTTGATGGTGTTTGCACAAAGGGATACCCCAAGCAATTTAGAGAAACAACTGCTGAGAACATCAATGGTTATCCAATGTATAGGCGTCGTGACAACGCAAATCATATTGTGATAAATGGCAATGTTGTTGATAATAGGTGGATTGTGCCGTATAACCATACCTCACCAAAAAATACAATGCCCATATTAATGTGGAAATCTGCAGTTCGCTGAAGTCCGTCAAATATATCTTCAAGTACGTTTACAAGGGTCATGACTGTGCAAAGGTTGTCTTCGAGGACAATGGGGCTAATTACATGGGATGAGATACAGACCTTTTTGAATGCAAGATATGTATCTGCGCCTGAAGCAATGTGGCGACTTCTAGAAAAGAAAATGCACGAGAAATCCCATGCAATCATTCGTTTGCCAGTGCATTTGCCAAACATGCAGCCGGTGTACTTCTTGGATGATGAAGAGCGTCAAGCACTGGAAAGAGCTGCTCAAAGGAATACCATGCTGACAGCTTGGTTTGAATTGAACAGAACGGATCCTGATGCCAACAGATACATATATGCTGACATTCCGAAGCATTTTGTTCGGAAGAACAATAAATGGGAGAGACGTGTACGATTGGGAGACCGAATTGTGTCAAGGTTATATTCTGTTAGTCCGAAAGAGATTGAACGATTTCATCTACGGATGCTTCTGTTTCATGTTCCGGGAGCTAAGTCTTTTGAAGAGTTACGAACCTTTGAGGGTGTTGAAATGATTTCTTTCAAAGAGGCGTGTCGTGTTAGGAATTTGTTGGAAGATGATGGTGAGTGGAGAAACTGCTTGAGGGAGGCATGTAGCTTTCAAATGCCATCAAAGTTAAGGCAGTTGTTTACTTTTATTTGCGTTTTTTGTAATCCAACATCACCTCTGGCACTTTGGGAAGAATTCAAATCTTATTTGTCTGAAGATTTTGAGTTCCACACCTCAGTGCAGCAAAGTGTAGATCTTGCATTGCACAACATAGCCGATCAACTTCATGCTCACAACATGACCCTCATGAGCATTGGATTGCCAGAACCTGCCATTTCTCACGCATATGTCAATACAGATTTTTACAACTTAGAAGAAGAAAGGCAAGAAGGTGAGAGACTAATGTCAATGTTGAATCCGGAGCAGCGTACAATTTTCGATGCAGTTATTCTTGCAATCCAAGATGTTGACGAGGCTTCATCTAAGGCATTTTGTGTGAATGCTTTTGCTGGGTCCGGCAAAAGTTTTTTATTCAATGCCATAATTCATTCAGTAAGAGGATTGGGGGAAATTGTTGTTCCTGTTGCATGGACTGGAATTTCAGCTATAATTTTGGAAGGCGGCAGAACAGCGCATTCAAGATTCAAGTTACCGGTCCCCATTCTGGATAATTCATCATGTGGTGTTCGTCATAACACTGAAGAGGGAAATTTCTTAAGGCGGCGAAGATTATTATCTGGGATGAGTGCACTATGACTCCTCATCATGCTTTGAGTGCAGTTGACAGGCTTTTCAGAGATCTGATGGACTTAGACGTACCGTTTGGAGGCAAGGTTTTTGTTCTTGGTGGTGACTGGCGACAGATTTTACCTGTTGCAGTACATGCTAATAGAACAGCAATTGTTGAGACTTGCTTGAAGAATTCACCTCTTTGGAGCTCATTCAAGCAATTTTCACTCTTTAGGAATATGAGAACTGAACCCCATGAACAGGATTTTGCAAGTTGGCTTCTGCATCTCGGCAATGGAACTTTGAAGAATGACTGCCAATTAGGAGAAGATATTGTGGAAATTCCCGAAGAATGTGTCGTGAAGGAGTCCATTGTTGATGAAATTTTTGGATCATCTGTTTTTGATATGGAAAATCTGTCGGGAAAGGCTATTTTATGCCCCAAGAATGAGGATTCTCTGAAAATCAACGAACAAGTTTTAGCAAGATTTCCAGGCCAGAATGTTACATATTTCAGCGCAGACAGCATTATTTCTGAAGATCAAGAAGAACAGAACAATTTTCAACTGGATTTCATCAACGGAATAACTCCTTCTGGAATGCCACCACACATACTTAATTTGAAAGTAGGAGCCGTGATTATGTTGCTCAGGAACTTAAATCCATCTGCAGGACTGTGTAATGGAACGCGTTTGATTATTCGGAAACTGATGCCCAATGTAATAGATGCTGAAATTTTGACTGGCTATACAAAAGGCTCACGTGCCTTTATTCCGAGAATTACGCTTCATCCTTCTGACAGCAATCTACCTTTCCAACTTCAAAGGCGACAGTTTCCAGTTCGGCTTGGTTTTGCTATGACCATTAATAAATCTCAGGGACAGACTCTTCAAAAAGTAGGAATATATTTGCCTCAGCCAGTATTTTCTCATGGGATGTTGTATGTTGCCTTCTCAAGAGCTACATCCATGCATTACGTTCGCGTTTTGGTAAACGACACGAAGAAACAAGGGAAATTAAATGGTTCAAATAGAGTTTTTACAAAAAATGTTGTTTTCCGTGAAGTTTTACTTTAAGCTTTTGTGATACGTTAGAGTGTAAGATGCCCTTGATTCTCAAATGCATTAAGTTGTCGAATCTACAATGGTTCATGGACCTTGTGGTGTGTTTTACCCTAAGTTTCTGTGTATTGTTGACGGATGACGTGGTGCATAAAATAGATTTTTGGTGTTCATTGGAAAGCATTTTGGATATGATGAGAGTATTCTTCAGTTGGTTTTATAACACACATACATATCATATTAATAAAAATGTCACTTTTTCTTTATCAATGTTCTTTTAATTATGTTGTTTTTCGTGAAGTTTTACTTTAAGCTTTTGTGATACGTTACAGTGTAAGATGCCCTTGATTCTCAAATGCATTAAGTTGTCGAATCTACAATGGTTCATGGACCTTGTGGTGTGTTTTACCCCAAGTTTCTGTGTATTGTTGATGGATGGTACTTACTTTTTTGCTTTTTTTTATCTAACACAGTTTCTGTGTATTGTTGACGGATGACGTGGTGCATAAAATAGATTTTTGGTGTTCATTGGAAAGCATTTTGGATATGATGAGAGTATTCTTCAGTTGGTTTTATAACACACATACATATCATATTAATAAAAATGTCACTTTTTCTTTATCAATGTTCTTTTAATTTCCGAAATTATAAATCATTAATATTTGCATGAAATTTTGTGGTTTGTTGAGCCCCAACTTTCCGTGTATCGTTGACGGTGTAATACATTATGAAAGCTATTTTAATTTCAAAATATTGGTTCCCTTGAAAATTTAAACATGTAGGCATTAATAATGTAAGATAAGTGTATACATAGTCGACTATTAAAACAGTTTTTTATGTAAACACTTATTTTGCATACTGTGGAGTGACATGTGCAGTTTTTTATGTAAACACTTATTTTGCATACTGTGGAGTGACATGTGAAACAGGGTCCTTGCCCCTCACTCTATTTTCTTAAAACTGCAATCAAAAAGTCAATTTCTTTTTTAAAGTGTCTGATGTGCTGATACCCTTAAAAATTTAAAAATGTAGGCAATAATGCAAGATAAGTGTATGCATAATCAACTATTAAAGCAGTTTTACATTAAAAAATGTAGGCATTAATAATGCAAGATAAATGTATACATAATCAACTATTAAAACAGTTTTTTATGTAATCTATTTCTTAAATTGCAATCAAAAAGTCAATTTCTTTTTTTAAAGTGTATGATGTGCTGGTACCCTTAAAAATTTAAAAATGTAGGCATTAATAATGCAAGATAAGTGTATACATAATCAACTATTAAAACAGTTTTTTATGTAAACACTTATTTTGCGTACTGTGGAGTGACACGTGGAACAGGGTCCTCGCCCTCACTCTGGAAACTGTGCTTTAAATATAATATTCAATGCACAGGCTAATGGTTCCACACAATTTTTTTTCGAATAGAAAGGTAGTTATAAATGTTACAAAATGTTATTTCTAAAATTATAAATCATTAATAGTTGTATGAAATTTTTGATGTGTTGAACCCATATTTCCATGTAATGTTTACAGTGTAATTATACTTCAAGCATTCTTTAAAGTTACGAAAGTTATTTTAACTTCAAAATATTTTTTCCTTCGTTTTATGAACATAATGTAATTTTGTAATACTTTTTTTCATTTATGTATCACATATAAAAGTATTTCTTGCATGTGAAAAATATTTTACATGTATA
The DNA here is from genome assembly GCA_019973975.1 of Trichonephila clavata. NCBI lineage: Eukaryota > Metazoa > Arthropoda > Arachnida > Araneae > Nephilidae > Trichonephila > Trichonephila clavata. The sequence continues at coordinate 5,780 of BMAO01034645.1, forward strand.
AAATAATGAAAAAAATATAATTAACAAGTTTTTGAATTAAATACCTGCATATTATCTTTGAAAAACATAATAAAACTGATAATCTTTACTTTTTTTCTTTAAAAAAAAAGGGTAGTCTGAAATTTAAAAAGATAAATTTTTGATTCTGAAAAATATGCACAATTTCTTAAAACTGCAATTGCAAAAGTCAATTTCTTTTTTAAAATGTATGATGTGCTGGTACCCTTGAAAATTTAAAAATGTAGACATTAATAATGCAAGATAAGTGTACACATAATTAACTATTAAAACAGTTCTTTATGTAAACACTTATTTTGTGTATTGTGGAGTGAAATGTGGAACAGGGTCCTCGCCCCTCACTCTGGAAACTGTGCTTTAAATATAATATTTAATGCACAGGCTAATGGTTCCACACAATTTTTTTTCCAATACAAAGGTAGTTTTAAATGTTACAAAAATTAAATAAATGGATACTGTTATTATCAATTTCATTTATCATGTTTTTTTAACTGTTAGAAAAAAGGTTTATTCAGTTAAATAAGCATAATTTCCGTAGAAAGACTAATAGCAATGTTCATCAATTATATACTTCATTATTAATTGCCAGTCTATTTCCCGAGCCTTGTAATACTTCAAGCATTCTCTCAGGTTACAAAAGTAATTTTAATTTCAAAGTATTTTTTTCTTTGTTTTACTGAACATAATATCATTTTGTAATACATTTTTTCATTTATATACCACTTCTTACAGCAATATTTATTCAATATGAAAAATATTTTACACACATATGTACCATAATAAACAAAACATAATTAAACATGAAATAGCTGCATGCATGTTATATTTTGTTACTTATTATATTGCTATTTCATAACTGTGTCATGATTCACAAGCTCACTCATTTTATATAATTATTATAGTTTTTGATTTCATTCAGGAAATTTCATACCACTGAATTCATTACCAATAATTTTATGAATTCTTATAAAAAATATTTCTTGAATATGTGAAACATTTTATACACATATGTAAAATAATGAGGAAAACATAGTTAGCCATATATTTTTAAAAAATATTATAAAACTGATTATCTTTATTTTTTTTAAAAATTTAGTTTCAAAAAAGACACTTTATGAATTTCATTTGTCATTTAGTACGTTTTTTTTATCAATGCACATATGTATGCACTCGGTAAAAGCCCGTGCAACGCCGGGCCATGAAAGCTAGTCTTACACTATTAAAATTCGAAGGTAAACAAACGTATCTATCTATCTATGTGCGTCTATCTTCTCACGAACCGCACCACGCATAAAATCGCGGAAGGTACCAAAAGATCGGGAATTTTCCGGGGAAGCCGTATTGCCCATTTATAGTCCGATATTGTAATTAGTTGAAAAGATATTAATTAAAAACCTTAAAACGCCTACTTGTTTTAACTCCTACCGGTTGTTTACTTGGCGGAACTTCCGTTCCGTTTCGGCCGAGCGGTGATCCGACGTTTTCGACCAACTTAAAATTGTCATCCAATTTTCGGTGTTGAAATCAGACAAAAAATTATTGCAGAATCGGAAAGATTATTTATTTCGCCACGATACGGTATAATTCTTTTTGTAAAATAACAATAATTTCTATTTTTTTCGAATTTTTTAAAATAGTGTTAAAACTGATGCGTTTTTATGAAAATTATTTCTAAATCGTTCGGTATGAATTACTTTTCGTGTTATTAAATTGATATTCTTCACTAATTAACTTCAAGCCTTTCTCTTTTAGATCCATTCATTTAAAAAATACTTTTCCCAAAACGTTTCTTTTAAAAAAATTTTAAATAGTAGTCCCAATTTTTACTTCACGTTAAATAACTTCATCATTTAAGAAGGTAATCTCACAAAACCTTTTTTCCGTGTGTAAAGTAATACTATCCGTAACATATACGAAGATTGAAAAAATTGCTTCAAAATTACGGATTTGAAAAAACATTTTGTGATTTTCGCAAACTGCTGTTTTTCTGAGAAATAACTTAAATAATAGTTTTTGTACATTTTTTATTTCAAAGTACGTTATTTTTACAAATAGTTTGTGAAGTTTGAGAGCATTAACTTAAAATTTATGCCCTAAAAATGAAGGTAATGATTTTTAAAATAATTAATAATACGCGATTTTACATTTAGCCAAACATTGGCGTCGAAAATTAGCTTTGCGCCAAAGACTTTTGAAATGTTTCGCCATCGACCGCATCTAACTCAAGGGTTACACTAAAAAATTTCTGTGTTAAACAGGGGGAAATCAGTTACTTTGGCGAGTAAAAAAAAAATGCGAGTGGAAAAGTTATTTTTTCGTCAATTTTTCTTTATATAATTTTCAAAATTAAATAACTATATATGTCAGATTAAGATGATATAATGCATTCAATGCATTTCTGAGATTCATTTAAAATATTTATCAGTATCGAAATCTTTGTTCTCTTTTATGAAACTTATAGTTTACTTTAAAATAATGCCTAATGTATATTTCTTGTTTTGACATATAATTCCGTAAAAAAAAAAGGAAAAATTTGCCCATTTCGAAATTTTTTTTTCGGAAATAGTCAGTTAAATAGGCATAAATTCCTTAGAAAAAAAAGCTATCTTCATATTATATATACTTTCTTATTAATTGCTTTTTATTAAAATATCAAAAATCAATAAATTTGTTGCAATACATTTAAATGTAATCGTGAATCGAAATTTTTCAATCGTCATGTGTGAATATCCCCTCTTCAATAAAAAATTACTTTCATTTTTTACCTTCCATTTATAATTAATGCATATTTTCACTTTCTACTACGGGTTTTGGTAGCGCAGTTGGTAGCACGCTGGAATCATAGCGGATCGACGGTAGTGATATCGTGTCGCTGCGAGTTCGAATCCAGGATTTCGATTTTTTCATTTCTGCTTATTTTTCCCTCGCAAATTAATTTTACTGATAAATACTTATTTTAACATGATCCTCTGTTCTTTTAATGTACTTTTCATATATTTTTTTTGCCTTCAAAAAGGTTTTTTTTCTGATTTTTAATCATTCAAAGTTATTTCTATCTTTTTTAACAATTCCTAACAAGATACTTTCATTTCTGTTTATTTTTCCCACTGAAATTTTCAGTGCTGCCATTATTTAAGCAAACGGAATGTCACAATTAATTGCTAAATGAAAATTTTTAATCAATTTTAATGTAAAAATATTAATAAGTTATAGTTTTGTATTTTATAAATATCGATGAATTTAAAAGAAAATGATTTTTAAAAAGTTCATTGATATTTCGAATCAGTGATTAAAAAAATAAAATGTTAAAAACTATCTTTTTTTTTTTTGAATTTAAAAAAAAAAACTTTTTTTTTTAGAAAACAAAGATATTTTCCATATTTTATGATTTTTTCTAAAATGAATCAACATCGTTACTCTTAAATAAAAATGATTTTTAAAACTTTTAGAATCAGTGATTTTAAAAAAAAGCCAAAAACTTTTTTGAACAAATTTTAATAAAACACTCAAAATATTTAAATCAATCATTTAATAATTTCTTCTTTTATAAAGGTAATTGCAGTTTTCTTACACTATAAAATTCGAAGGTAAACAAACGTATCTATCTATGTATGTATGTATGTATGTGCGTCTATCTTCTCACGAACCGTACGACGCAGAAAGTCGCGGAAGGTACCAAAAGATCGGGAATGTTCCGGGGAAGCCGTATTACCTATTTATATTCCGATATTGTAATTAGTTAAAAATATATTAATTAAAAACCTTAAAACGCCTAATTGTTTTACTCCTGCCGGTTGTCTACTTGGCGGAACTTCCCTTCCGTTTCGGCCGAGAGGTAATCCTACGTTTTCCACCATATTAAAATTGTCATCTAATTTTCGGTGTCACAATTAGACAAAAAATAATTACAGAATCGGAAAGATCATTTATTTCGCCACGACACGGTCTAATTGGTTTTGTAAAATAACGATATTTTTTATTTTTTTCGAATTTTTTAAAATAGTGTTAAAACTGATGCGTTTTTATGAAAATTATTTCTAAATCGTTCGGTATGAATTACTTTTCGTGTTATTAAATCGATATTCTACACTAATTAACTTCAAGCCTTTCTCTTTTAGATCCATTCATTTAAAAAATAAAATTCACAAAACTTTTTTTTAAAAGAATTTTTAAAAGTAGTCCCAATTTTTACTTCATGCGGAGTGATATCGTGTAGCTCAGAGTTAGAATCAACGGATTACGATTTTTTCATTTCTGCTAATTTTTCCCACGTAAATTAATTTTACTGATAAATAATTATTTTAACATGTGATCCTCTGTTATTTTTATGTACTTTTCATTTTTTTGTTTGCTTAAATATACCATCCTTTAAGCAGCATATCCAAGATCACTCCATTAAATTTTTTGATTCACTCAATAGCTCTGATAATATTAATATGCAAAACCATGAAAATTATACAGCCAATATTAAGAGGAATTGACCCAGGAGAATTCTCCTGGACTCGTACAATCCTCCATATGTTAAATTTCTCTTTTTATTTGCTAAATTCAATTCTCTTAACTATTTTTGATCCACTTTTATTTATTGCATTCAATGTTAACTGCTCTTGTGGCGGAGTGCTCAAAGCTCCCGCAACACTCAAGACTATAAATGCAGCACTGCCGTGCGCGGTCAATGCAAAGGAGGTTGTACGCCTCGCAGAAACCCGCCAGTCGCTTTTTTCATACTTGTCTTAAATTTTTTCTCCTACTGGACATTGCGTCGCCACACATCATTACACACAAAAGGAAATATTCTGAAATATATTTTCTATCACATATATTTTTTTATTTTTGAATTTTATACTGTGAATATGTAAATAAAGGCTTATGAACATTTTAAAGCAATTTTATCATAAAATAATTAATAAGTTAGTTTTGTATAAAAAAAACTTTTTTTCTTCAGATATGTGTTTAAATAATTTAATTAACACAGTGTCGAATGAAAAACTAAAATTAAAATAAAAAAATTAAATGTTTTGATCAGATAGTATTATTTTCTTTTTGAATGATTTTTTTCAGTGAATGTGTACTTATAAATAGGTTTTTCACATAGTGTTTTTCTTAGCACTTACATATGTTTAATCAAACATCCAAACGTTTCAAGAGCTATCTGTAGAATTTTTTTTTATTATTATTTATAGATAATGTGGATTTAAATTAATATATTTTTTAAAATCAAATGAATATTTCTACTATTTCCTTATTAAATTAATTATTTGTTAATAAAAAGTATATCGCCTATTATTTTGGATAAAAATACGTTCTAGAGACATTTTTAAGTTAACTGTAAGTAGCGATTGATTGATTAATGAAAACCTGAAAATTTTTTATTATTTTAGACCTAAAAATATCTATTAAAAAATGATGACTATTTTTTTACTCAAGCATCAAAATAGTTTTCTTTTTATTGTTTAAATTTATTATTTTTTACTAGACAATATGTTTTTGATATGTCATGAATAGAAACTTGAAGATAAATCTTATATCTGAGGTTAGAGTCAGGGGGAAAATATCTACACTCAAAAAAGCCACTGTAAACACCGTGCTGTAGAAAGAGAACTAAACCTGTTTGACATTAGTAAGATCTGGAAAATATTTTTTTTCGAAAAAGGGAATTGTAGTGACGTAATATAAGGAATCAAACACATCCAGGAACTTTGATAAAGGAAGGTGAATTTCCATGAAAGTATAATATGCATTCGAAAAATTTTTTAATAAAACACTCAAAAGATTTAAAACAATCATTTAATAATTTCTTCTTTTATAAAGATAATTGTATGAAAATTTTTTCCCGTGTGTCGAATATTTCAAAAAATCCTCACAATTTTACTTCAATATTTAAAATAGTAGTAAAATTTTGAAATTTGAAAAATTTCTACTTTTCTGTCTTTTTTCAACATACAACTATCTTTGAAAAGGCTACATTTTCGTTTCCGGGGACTAAAAAATTGCAACGAAAGAACTGAAAACTGAGTGAGTGATTTTTAAATTCGCACTGTTCGCCTATTCGAGGGTTATTGGCGATGGACCTCGAAATTTTCAACCATGGTCAAGTGACGAGGACGACACATGAGCTTTCACCCATCTCTAATAATTAGAACACACACACAACGCAAGAACAAATTTCGAAAAAGGAGTTTTAATGACATAGTTAAAGAAATACTCTCATCGCGCACATAAGTGCTATCGGCCTGAGGGAAACACGAAATTTCCGTGGGGATAGTTATTCACTCGGTAAAAGCCCGTGCAGCACCGGCTAAGCGGAGAGGAAAGAAACAAAGAAATCAAAGTAATTTCGAAAAATAATATTGAAGTTTGAATTTGTGAATAGAAGGGAAAATGTTAAGCGGCAAAAGCCATGACAAGCACTCACGGTCATGCACTCACATCGTTCGCGTCAAAACCACACAAAAGTGTTGGCGTCAGAAAGAAAGGAGGAAATTAACAAGGGATTAAGTTATACTCTCGGTATACTAATCCCCATGTTAATTTCACATATGCACATATGTATGAACTCGGTAAAAGCCCGTGCAACGCCGGGCATGAAAGGCTTACACTATTAAAATTCGAA